>AZIM01000387.1:73340-83449 GCA_000516915.1 Ophiophagus hannah | reverse complement strand
AAGGAAGGAAGGAAGGAAAAGAAAGAAATATCAATAAGATAGATGGATGGATAGATGGATAGATAGATAGATAGATGGAGGGAGGGAGGGAGAGGGAGGGAGGGAGGTAGAGGGAGAGAGAGAGAGAGAGAATATATAACCAGTCACCATTTAGGAGACTGACCTAACCATTCAGTACCTTATCAATCAATCAATCAGTTCAAAGGATACTACCTAGGCAACTCATCAAAAATTCCCCAATGTGAAATCAGGACTGAGATTTGCAGGTTTTTTTAATTTCACAAACAGATTAGCTTATCCTACATCATTCAGAAATATGACATAATTTGTTTCACCTTTTTTCAGCCTCCTTGCTCATTTTTAATGCATCTTAACTTTGTTTGTCTAATGGAAGAACCATCTTTCTCTTCAAATTTTACACAATGTATTAAACTGTATATACCTTCCATATTGTATGACAGCAATTCCACATTTTACATCCCTTTGTATCTGCCTGAAGTATATATTTGCATGTGTCTCTTTTTCTGTTGTGTATTCTTCATTTACTCTTTTAAAAAAAGTCACACTGCAAGGCATTTATACTGTATCACATTTATGAGAATGAAGCATCTCTCAAGTCCCCAACTCTCATGTTTTGTAGTCCATTATCCAGTTAACCAGAGAGATTATTTATTCAAAGAAAGTGAAAGCACATTTACTCATTATACTAAATTGGCCCTATGTTCCACTTTATAGGAAGGCCTATTCATTCCAAGTCTCCTTTAAAGATAAAGACAGCAGAGGGCTCTTGAAAAAGACCACCAATGGTGTTTTGACTTTATCCTAAGCAGTCATATAGATCCCCATCTTTAAAGTATTTCTAGTGAGTAATTTCTAGGAATGACAACTTATTTTGCCCCAGTGTGTGTGAAAGAGTGAGTGCAGACTTCTGCAAATTCTACACAACTCAGATTCTTCTCTTTTCCTCTCTTCTCCTATCCTATCCTGTCTTCTCTTTTCTTTTCATTCCTGTTTTTTCTTTCAATGCATAAATTAAATAAAAAAGAGAGAATGGATGTAGAAACACACCCTGATTTGAAATAATTTCCCAAAATGCATTTTCTCAGGAAGATCTGAATTGCTAAACAGACCAGGGAAAGTATAATCTGGGTGAAATAGGCGATTGATAAAAAGTTTCAATGCTCTTATTAGAAAAGGAAGCTCATTAGAAAAACAACTGGGTTGAAAAATAGTCTGTCTTCTTCTTAGCAAAGAAATAACTGATTTACAACTGTAGTAACCAAGGGACAATCTTTAGAAAGGAAACCAAAATCTGAATATTAGTCTAGGCCCTTATACTTTTCGTACAAGTCTTCATTGGCCATGAACTAAAAGAAATGTTTTCTAGCAGATTGGGATTTGGGAGGTCAATGATCCAAGAGGCTGGATTCAAAATAATGTCAATAACTAGATAAAGAGTTGCAGGTTCCAAAGAAAGAAATCAGATAAAATTAAAGTGTAATAGACACTTCAAACTGTGTGATCTGACCTAATAAGTTATTAATAGGGACCCATTACTCCTCATACATTTTTTATTAGCAAGGCATTGCCTTTTTGTCAAGATTAGTGGATTATAAAATATTTGTGCTACACAATATAAATGACCCTACCTATTAATAAGTCTCTGGAAAGATATGCTTAAATTGAATTACATTAAGGGGGAAAAGTGCCACCTGAAAATTAGGCATAATTAATGGGAACACATAAATAAACCAGAGATAGAAGGAAAAGGACATTCTCTCCATTGATCATTTGGTAAATTAATTGCCAATATGGTCTAATGACATCCCAACTATTACTGTTTTTATAAGAGCTGTTCCAGAGGATGAGATGCTCATGGTTTCATGAATGTCAGAAATAGCACTTCATTACTAGGACAAAACGGAACTGATCATGTGACTCTATATCCATCTCTAGGCATTTGGAAATGCAAAAAGTACCAGCTCTGAATAGAGCTGGGAAGAAAACCTGGTTAAATTATCTTTTCAGAGACAGAAGACCAGCCATCTTTGCTAATATCCAAGGACTAACCATTTCTGATGAGTGTGTATTACAATGAAGCAGAACTATCCAAACTAAAAGACTCAGAGAGAGCACACCACTTCATTATTTTCCATAGGCTAGTGCCAGACAATGACTTTGCCCAGGGATACTCTAAAGATAAAGAAAATTATTGTTCACATCTCATTCACATAATGGATAATGTGAACTGAGTTACACACTGACTGAGTATCTCAGATCTTCTCTACTTGCTAGCATATATATATATATGTATGTATGTATGTATGTATATATATATAATTTCATGGCTTCCAACATGCTATTAAATAACAAAAGTGAAAGGGGTTTCATTGTCCTCTGTCTCTTTCTTTCATCCTCTTAAGAATGCCTGAGGTAAAAAAAAAGTGCCTTCAGAAGTTTTTGCATATAGGTATAAAGCTAAATAGGTTTGGGCAATGGAATTTTAATTGGTGCTTTGTTATGAATTCTGGAATCAAAATAGAAGTAGACATTTTGTTAATGGTGTAGTCCATGTAACTGTAAAGTTAAAATCAGTGGATAAGTAAATAGCAATAGCATTTTAGACTTCATAGCACTTTACAGCACTCTCTGGGTGATTTACAATGTAGAAGCATTATTTGCCAATTGTCCTCAACAATCTGAATCCTTATTTTACTGGCCTTGGAAGAAAGGAAGGCTGAGACAACAATGAACTCCTGATCAGGATCAAACTCTAGGCTCTGGGTAGAATTTTGCCTGCAATACCGCCCTTTAACCACCAGGGCTCTTAAATAAGCAAAAGCATGAACTATTCATAATACGATACAAATATTGGCTCTTTGATAGGTATAGGATACTTCTATCCTATAGTATCTTATCATTTGAATAGTGGACATATTCTTAATTGTTAAAAAAAAAGATGGAGGAGTGTCCCATCCAGTGATGCTACTGAATAACTGCTATGGCCTTATGGCTCTTGGAAGCTGAAAAAATAACTGTGTTCCTGATCACAGTCCTGCCCTGCATATATCTAGCTAGACAAGTTGTTGTCTATTATCAAGTTCTTTCTTTTACCTAATGTTTCTTAAAAATTTAAGGTGGAATGGCCAGTGTTTTGTGGATATCCAAATGTTTTGATATGTTGGCTGCAACCATCCAAGCATGAAATGTTTAATCAGTTACAGGAGTTAAATCACAGAACATGGTCTGATCAACATTTATAATACAAGAACTACAACATTTACTAGTTGACAAAGACATTTAAAGTGCTCCCTGAGAGTTCTCACAGTTTAAACACAGGAATCTCTCTTAGTTAGACAGAGGAGAAGTCGAAAAGATGGAGAGGGAGGGAAGGAGAATTTTGATCCTTAAGGAGTCCTGAAAACGTTTTAGCTATTGTTAAAATTTATATATTATATTCAAGCAATGTTTCTCCCATCCCAAAATGGAATCTATATCAGAGGTGGTATTCAGCAGGTTNACACCCACAGAGCCAGTAGTAAAAAAATTTGAATCCCACCACTGGTGTGGCTGTTAATTGTTAATATTGTATTACTTACACCTCCATGGCAGCACCTTTTGTTTTTATCTGGGCTCTAGAAATTGAGCAGCACAGGCCCAGTTAATATGGGGTCACAGGCCTTTCCAGAGCCTCTGGAATTTGGGGTTATTTGCATGCAATCCCAAAGAAAATGGGATTTCGATAGGTCCAGCTTTAACTATTTTTCCAGCAACAGAATAGTGGGCACCAGGTACGACCTCCACTATTCTGCACCATAAAAGGAACAATTTGGTGGATGGGGATGATGTATCCAACAGATAAAATGGAGGGCAATGTTTTGCTAGCCAGGACTATAATTCACAGTTTGAGGGTTAGAGAAAATGTGGTGATGATGGGAAAATACCTGTTGTCATATCATATATTTTGGCACGTTAGGCCATCTGAGTGTGGGAGGAATGGGATACATTTGGGAGGGTTATTATTTGCTTTTTCCTTCAGAGGGATCCAAAACCAACATGTCAATCATATGAGAAAAAAGAATTTGGGAGCCATATATTTTTTGAGGCTGCAGAATGCCCATCTTTCTGCTATTATGGTTTCAACGATTGTATATTTTGTAGAACAAATATCAGTTCACAAAAAGAAATGCAGACACTCATACAGTAGCAGGCTGCATCACAGTTTACACCATATGAGAATCCAGTCATTATTCCTGAATATAAAGTGATGGCAATTCTGTTTTACAGGCATTCAGGGGTAAACCTTAAGCTATCCAGACACAGCCTTCCTATCAGAACTAGTTTGCAGTCTGAGGCTCTTCTTGAAGAGTCTGAAATCAGGCAGACAATACAAAAAGAGCTAAATTTCTTCAGAGAGTTATCATAAGCCTGTCTGATCTGAGCTTGAAAGCACAAGAGAAATGCAGGAAACAATGATAAGAGAGCTGGTGCAATTTCTTCTTAGATAAATAGGCACACATGTCCAGCGCAAGAAATTGGGAAGGAAAATGTAGTCTTCTGTCAAATAATTTCTTCCATCTGCCATTTCTCCCCTGCCCTTCTTTCTTACAAACAAAACAACATTGGATGAGAATGCTTTAATATGTTGTCTTTCAGATTGGAAGGGAGAAGGTTCTAGGTGTTTTGTATTATGGTGTTTCTCTATCATTGTGTGTCTTCTTTTATGACTAATGTGGGTATAGATTTGGACAATTTGCAGGACTGGATTGTTTATATCTTTGATGACAGGTATATCTTCCATAATTAGTATCCCTAAATTATAGGAATCTAAAATGAAAGAAAGTTGTTTTTTTCCTAGAGGCTCTAGCAGAGTTTTATTTACTATTCTAATCTTAAAGAACAGTCAAGATGAAAGGACACATTTTCTTCA
This sequence comes from Ophiophagus hannah, assembly GCA_000516915.1. Classification (NCBI taxonomy): domain Eukaryota; kingdom Metazoa; phylum Chordata; class Lepidosauria; order Squamata; family Elapidae; genus Ophiophagus; species Ophiophagus hannah. The sequence goes on along the minus strand of AZIM01000387.1, from coordinate 78,519 downwards.
AACAAGAAAAATGGTTATTGAGATTCACAGATCAGAACAGTCCTAAATAATCCAGTGATATAAGCAGGCCACTTTCTCCTGGCTTACAATATGCAACTCCTTAGCAGAACCCAAGGAGCAGCTACTCTTAATGCCTGATCTGGTTTGTAGCTAGTCTACTCCAGAGGTGGTATTCAGCAGGTTCTAACCAGTTCTGGAGAACCCGTAGCGGAAATTTTGAGTAGTTCAGAGAACTGGCAAATACCGCCTCTGACTNTATCCTTCCCCTGCCACACCCACCATGCCCAGAACCGGTAGTAAAAAAAATTGAATCCCACTACTGGTCTACTCATGAACCTCAGTTCTCGCATCAATAATTTCACAATGTTCATATGCTAGAAAAATATAATTTGCCTGGTCCCATGATGCTTAATTTAAAGAAGGCCATGTACAGAAGTTCCTTTAAATATTAATCAATTTCCTTTTCTTGCTTCAAGAAGTTCAAAGATGGAATAAAACGGGACAGCAGTTTGATCATCAGGTTCTTGCTTTCCAGACAGAATAAATATAGGTAGCCTTCAGCTTAAAACCATTCATTTAGTGACTGTTTGAAGTTACACATGGCACTGAAAAAAAGTGACTTATGACCAGTTTTTACATTTATGGCCCTTGCAGCATCCCCATTGTCAAGGTCCACGATCAAAATTCAGGCACTTGGCAACTGGCATGTATTTATCACAGGTGCACTGTTTCAGGATAATGTAATTGCCATTTGTAACCTTCCCAGCTTCCAACAAGCAAAGTCAATGGGGGAAAATCAAACTCAGTTAGTGACTTCATGATTCGCTTAACAACTTCAATGATTTGCTTAACAACTGTGGCAAAAAAAGGTCATAAAATAGGGCAAAACTCACAACAGCCTTGCTTATCAATGAAAATCTGGGGCTCAATTGTGGTCGTAAGTCGAGGACAACCTGTTAGGGCTTCTCTAGATAAAGCCATAAAAATCTTTCCAGTCAGTAAAATACACTAGACTACGTGAAACAATTCTTTGACCTGTATATGGTTTTCTCCATTGTACGGTCATACCAATTTAATAAAGGAGGTTAGATTAAGTGCTTGAACCAATAACTGAATCAAAAGTAGCCACTTAAGCTTCATGGATGAGCCTACATTTAAGATTCAAGTTTGGCCTTTATCTTTTAACGATCCCTAATTTGAAATTATGCAAAATAAATAAAAGTTAGAGGGTGGATCAGTTCTTGAAAGGACATTCATGGACTATTACATTTAATTTCCTGTCTGTTTGTAGACACCTCAGCAAAATTATGCATCTGCCATGTTCCTCAGTGTTCTTAGACGTATGTTATATGCATACATGACTGTAAATTTCTAAATTGCCTCAAATTCCTTCTGGCTAGTAAAGAGGGATATCAATCTAGAAAATGAGAATGAAGTTTTCTCCATTTGTTGGTTTTCTTTGCTATAAATTTGCTATAAATACTGTTTTGAATGCTTTCCTTTCAGTGTTGGCATTTGGGAAAGGATTCAGACTGGCACAATTCCACAATGAAGTAAGACAAAAATATAAGAAAGAAATGAGGCCAATGCATAAGAGCTGGGTTTTTTTTAAATGATATTTATTTGTTATTGATTTTGAGACGGGAAGTAAATGGAGAATTAATCACTCACTGTAGATGTTGTATAAATATTAAGTCCCACCACTGGATACCCAGAATTCTAGTTTGTAAATACAAACATCTTCTAGTTGATATTTCTTAATCTTAACTCCTCCTCCTCCTCCTCCTCCACATTATTCCAGTTATGGCTGTTAGTTTGAATCTAAAAAAGAGGATGATACTTTATGAGAAATCAGTTCCCTCCATTCCTTAATATTTCAAAGTATTGTACATTATTCTACAGTATACTACATTCTGAATATGTGCGCTCTTGTTAAAAGCTATGGAATAAGAGAGTAGTCCATGGACTAAGATGCTGTATTCTATTAGAAGAGTCAACACTGCCATCCAATGAGCAATGAGGGAACCACAGAGATAATTTGTTAAAAAGTAAAATGCAACTCTTGCACGTACATGTTCTTCCAGGGACTTTCCATCTTTAAAATAAGCTCTGCAGATTATATTATTGCTGTAGACCTGATATTGTGAGATTTATTTGCATTTCTAAATTGCGTACAACAAGCTGAAACAAGATAAATGCTTTATTTAAATAATGGAACATCATGGGCAAATACGGGTCAAATATGAAGTTTTTAAAGGTGAAAAATGGAAATGGCTCACAAAAACAGGCATAACTAAAAATTAAATAGAAATTCAGCATATCTAACTGCCCTGTGGAAAATTGCAACCACAAGAACAACTGTTGATGGGGAATTTCTTCTGCTTTTCCTACTTAAAGTCTTTGACTCAGATTTGAACTAAATAACCTTTATAATAAGGAACTTATTCAAAAAGAGGAAAGGTCACTGAATGCTCTTAAAACAGAAGTTTTGTGTTCTTTAAAAAAATAGCACACAGCCACATAAATATTAATCAGTTGATCTTTGCATCACTGTTGTGCAGTAAGAAAGAAGAGTTTTAAAAAGGCCATATTTCTGCTATTTACTATGTTGCTTCCCTACTATTCATCTAAATTTTAAGAGCTTTCCGGTTTTGCTTTTTCTTACCTTCTTTGTTTTTGTAATAATTTGAAATGGATTCATGGTCATACTTTTTTCAAAACAATTGTCCAATTAGCTCTTTATCCCTTGAATGGTAGCATAGTCTAGCCACATTTTGCTATCTTTTCCACTAGAATCTAAAGGGAGACTTTACAGAATTATTTCCTGCAGTCAGCTGTATTGATTGTCTATTGTATTGTCCTGGGAATGTGTGTGTGTGTGTGTGTGTGTGTGTGTGTGCTTGCATGCAGGGAAGAAAATGTCTTCTAAAATGTCTTTAGAAAATGGCTTCTAAATCTTATTAAATACATATACACATATATTAAAGATTTATGTGTTTTTAGTTATACGGATAAGACAGTGGTAAAATGAAATTCTTTACATTTGAATCTAATCCACATTAAAAAAAAACTCCCTTAAAATGTTTGTTTAGTAACAACTTTGGCTAGTCTTTGAAAATTACATTTATTCACTGACCACATCAGCATCAGGCCTGTACAATCTGGTTCAACAAGAAGTATCAACTCTAGCTGTGTGTGACCTAATACTGTTATCAGCTATTTTTCTGTAAACAGTGTTGCTTGATGGAAAAGAAAAGACAAGAGACAGAAAGAGAAGAAAAAAAAAACCTAGCAAGAATTTCTGGCAGTTCTATGGATGAAGCTGAGTTGGTGAAAGATCTGCAGCCTCCCTGGTTCTCAACTCAAAAAGGTAGCATATGGAAACTCCTGTTGTGGGCATGAAGCCACAGAATGAAAGAGGAGTATATAATTCAAAGAAAGAAACAAAACAGCACCTTTTCTACTTCCCTCTAAACATAAAACTAGTTCAAAGGTACCTCCAAAACTAAGCATGAAAACAATCTAAAGTATCCTGTAAATGATGTAGATCAGAGATGGGCAACAATGGCGATTATGGCTTGGGAATTCTGGGAGTTGAAGTCCACAGGTTGTCATAGTTGCTCACCCCTGTTGTAGATGAACAAAAATCCTGAGGAAGAAAACTCTGAAGAAATGGAAAAACTGATTCCCCAATGTGTGTAAAACCTAGACTAAAGGGCTAAGAGAGAGCTGATGTTCAATAATCAAGATAATTCCATTTCTGCTTTTATTCATGCAAAGGGAGATATTCTGAACTGAAAGAAATGTGAAGAAAGATAGAAACCACCTACAATGATCCTCTGATTAGACCTGCACGCTATTTCTTTGTTATTGCTAAACAAAAGAACAGTTGCCTGTCATGTTTTCAAGCCATAGATACAAGTGTGTATGTGTAAATGCTATCCCTAGGGATACCTGCAGCACTTTTCTTCCCAAAATAATGTGGAAGAGAGATGAGAACTAGTGGTATGTCACCAGCTAGGGCTACCCTGTCAAAATAACAAAACAAAAAACAAACAAAAAAAAGAAATGCAAGCTGTATTAAAAGTTGCTAGCCATGAATACTTTATGTTTTGCTTTTCAGAGGTTTGGTCATCATGGCGGTTAAATTTTTATCCCTTTCAAAGCCACTACGCATCATGCTACCCTTTCTGCCTCTCTATTATGCTCTCCTGCCCATCAGACTCTCTACTTACTGTTTTCTGGTGCTGAAAGCACCGTAACCCGAGACACCGAAATAAAGCTGCCAAGCTTTAACTGCCGCCTTCCAGAACAAATAACATGAAGAAGGATGGCTGCTCTAGAATGTGTTGTCCTTTGAAACCACATGATGCATTCAGAGAATTAAATTTTCAACAAGTCATTTACTGATAGCCTCTCTGTAAACACAACCCCTCCATCTTAAGTTTCTGTGGTTCCAGAGACATTTATAGGACAGAGCGATGTTATGGAATAATGTCACACTGGAGAAACTCTGTCTTTCTTCTATCAATGTTTATTCCCAGCAAACAAGGTCATGTTTAGATTAAATAAATAACATTTCTCTTTCCCCATCCTTACTTTCTATTCCTCCCAGATTACACTTCCCCCTCCTCAAAAAATTAATCTGATGATCCAAAACTCATTGCTTCGCCATTCATTCAGCCGTACTTCTAAATGAAGATGCTACACAGGTCAACTTTTAGATGTTTTATTTTTATTTTTTTTTAAAGAAAATAAAGCAGATCTTTATCATTACAAATAAAACATCCTTTTCAAGGGGGATGTGTTTACTAAGCTATTTTAACAAGGTGGCGTGGATTCCACACTGAGATAACATCAGCTGTATCTTGTTTTGCGGTTGCAGGCATACTTTTCATTTACAGCTTGTCCTTGTCATTATTACTTTGTTCACAATTTGAAATTAGTATCTCTTTGAGAAGACTTGACAATAAGACTGCTTTTAGGCTAGAGGTGGTTTGAGAGAATCTTTATCATGCTAATCCTGCTGCAGTTGGCAGCATTAATGTTGTGAGATACTTCTTCCTTCTTTAGCACTGAAATGTTCATTAAAAGTAAAACCACAGTGACAATAGAATCCTTAGGTTGCTTGCATCATAATATCAAGGACAGAAGCAACTTGGAATTAAGGAGAAACTTC
>AZIM01000386.1:298636-312731 GCA_000516915.1 Ophiophagus hannah | reverse complement strand
GTCTCTTAGCGCCCCCTAAGGCATCCCACCGACCCCAGGGGGCGATACCACCCACTTTGGGAACCACTACTCTAGAAGGTTCTCGGACTCTGTGGAATAGTGAGGAGGGGGTTGTTCTAGAATGAGGGAATACTGCAGAAAGAAAAGGAAATCTGAACCATTACCTTCCTCTGCTTGTGGCTGGAGGTAGAATGGAATTTCGCTCTGATTCCATACTTCGGAACAAGAAAAACTGGATCCATCTCCAGCATTTATAAGTTAAAAGTACATAATTTTATAAGGAACTGACAGGAGGGAGAGCCTACGGTTTTTATGTATTACTAAAGATAATAGCTGTTTCTACATAGCAAACAATTTATACATTTCCATTCCTACTTGTCTGTTAAAGGGTTTTAATACTTCATCTGAAACGGTACAGCTTCAATGTGGTGCTCTCCCTCAATCACAAAGTAGGACAGCAAGTGGTTATTCCAAGATTTTTGACCCTGCAGTCACACTGTACAGAAAGCACAAGACCCCCACTTAATCTTGGATGGAGTGCACAATCAGTCATGTGAGTTCTTCCTCCACTTATTCTAGTAATAACGTTTATAGATTGGTTTATTTTTGTTACAATGAAATTTTATCTGATCTTTGTTTAATGGTCTTTGGATACAATAGATACAATTTACATTCAGATATCACTCCTGAAACAATGGACAGAAGTCTAGAGAATCTAGATTTTTCTAAATTATTAAGATTAAGGGTGCCTTTTGGGAAAATGTGAGATGCTGTGATGCTGATCTACTCAGAACTCAGATTTAAAAAGAACTCAGATTTAAAAAGTTTTCGTAAATTTTGTGCCAACTGTGACCAGTTAATCCAAAGACGGCTGGTCATATTTTCTTCAAACTGTAGCATGAACTTGGATCCCCATTAAAATGGCTATAGGTAATAGTTTTCCAAAATAAATACTACTTTTTTTTAATCAGTTCTCGGCCATTGAAAGTGTCCCAGATGGTGAATTCCTGCTCTGTAACGACTTCTACACCTTGTCGGTGAGTAGCATGATTTTGAAGTATCTGAAAAAAAGACCAAAATGTTTGTCTTTTGAAATTGATTTTGCACTAAATATTTGCCCTCTATTTTAGAAAATTTGGTGGATTATTTTATATCGTTAACATCGATATTTGTAACTTGGTTGGTTGCTGAATTAAGCGAGGTCATTAAGCGAGGACTGCCTGTAGTCTGATTCAGCAAAGCTTTTACTAATGCATTGTTAAGGCACTAATTACTCTGGATAAATCACATGGTAGCTTTATGGGAACATATTTGTTTTCCTTTACCAGAACGGAGAAAAATATAGTGAATACAAGATTAATATTTAAAAATACATTAAATATTTAATAAGAGCATTACATATTCTACTATGAAATGAAATTTTGCATGAAACATTCTACTTAATATACTTTATATATACTCCAGTTCATATATACTGGCCTATTATAAAACATTTCATTTGAAAAACAAGAAAAGTTTGACCCCAAATTTGTACCAGTTCAATTTTCTGCTCAAAAAACCCAGGAATATTAATGTTTGTGTTATAAAGAATTTTCTAAATGTTAGATTGAGGTATTTTGAATAGATTTTGCAGAGGGATACTGTTTGAATAAATCCTTATACTATATTCCTGGAATTATAGTTTACCATCCGCCTAGCTATTCTGTGAATATGTTTTTAAGCTGATATTAATCAGCATCATTAGTTGGCTTTTTTTTGAAAGGGTTTAATTAAAGTTCTTTGTTTCTTTTTCAGAAAATACGCATTCAAGAATAAAGGTCACCTTTTAAATTCTTTGGATTCAGACAGTGAAGAAGAATCAATAAAACGTTCCGTTGCAAACAGTCAGAAACAGTGTGATTTCCAGAGCAGGGAACAGCAGCAAGAAGAGCTTGAGAAAGTAAGAAAAGAGCTTGGTAGAAGAAGAATGTATTGTGATCAGATATATATTTTTTTGGTGGCAATTAGATACAAGATTAGTAATGAACTTTTGAGTTGCGAGCTTTTTCCAATACAAATACACCTGTCCGCACCAGGAAGGCAGGAGAAGGCAGGAAACAGCCAGGTTCTCTTGCACTGTTATACATATGTGACATCCCCTCCTATCCTCTCCTGACCCCTAGCACCCTGTAAGCTGGAGTTGCAGCCAGGTGCAGCACCGTTCTCATTCCAGACAAGCAACAGCTTTGCAGCAAAACCTGATGGGTCCAGTGAACCCTCTGCAGTAGTGAGAAAAGGCAGGAAAGGGTCCGTTTCCAGCATGCCATGCATATGTGTGCAGTGTGCCAGAAACCAACCCCGTCCTGCCACCACCCAAAGCCCATTGGCATGCCACCTGTGCAAGGCAAGAACTGCATTGCACATTCTTATTTTTTATTTTTGTTGGACTTGCAAACAAATCACACTTAGGAACACTGTCTGGAACTTAACTCACTCATAAATAGAGGACTGTTTTGTTTTTAACTTTTAAGAGTGGCCTCTAGTGGATGCAGATGATATGGCAGATATGCGAGGATATTTTTAAGAGGAGCAGGGCTGAATTTTTTTATTATTCATTATTTATTTATTTAATATAGCTTATCTTCAGCACTCAAAGCCAGTCTTTTCTTGGTGATGTCAGAACAATTCTGTATATTAAAGCAGTGATTGTATGTTCAGAATGTCCATCTCATTTTTATGTTTTACGTATGTTCATTTTACTGTGGTGATTGCTGTAGTATCCTGAGAGAGAATGGATCCCAGTGAATTTTGCCTTTTATTTTTTTGCAGAGCTCAAAGAAAAGTAAAACAGAAAATCCCAAATCCCCAGAGTCGGGAAATAGTGGGCTTGAAACAATGAGTGAAGATGAACTTCTAGCAGCTGTCCTGGAGATTAGTAAACGTGAAACATCACTGTCAAACCACGATGAAGATAAGCCAACAAATAGTCCTGATACTGGCTTTGGAGATGATGAGATGCAAGAGTTGCCAGATAATATGGAACTTAAGGATGCTGATAAATCCAAAGCTGCTGCAGAGTCTGGTAAGAGGGGAAGAAAAGACTAGAATTTGAGTGACGATGTATGGAGTGGGATGGTGAGCAACTAAGCTATTCTCCTCTTCAGATTTCTGACTCTCCAGTAGGCTACAAAAAGCAATCTGTTGACTTGGAGACATTACAGAATGAACAGTTTCATTTTAGTTTTTGTTCGTTTATTGTTATTTTGGAGGTGGGAGATGAGAATAGAAGGATAGAAATCAACACAATTCCAAATATCTCTCACTCCGATTCCTACTTTTATTTTCAATTTTTATTAGCCTGAAAATTACCCTGCTTTCTGTTGGGTAGACATTTCATTTCAGTGCTTTAATTTTCTGCTCTTTTTTTTAACAGTTGCAAGGTAGGTATTAAGAGTTGGAGTGGGGATGATCTACCTTCCTGCACTATTATATTTTAATCCCATCTTTATTTGGGGAAGGGAGAAAGGCAAGGGTTGTGCTACCAATAGACAAAAATATTTTGAGTCTATTTTTATTATTGTAAAATTATTTGTATTAAATTGCATTTTAAAAAAGACTGAATGGTTATGTCATAATGGCTTGCATTTTAAAATGTGCAATGAAGTTTATGCCTGGCATATTTCATTCTACAATTCATAATTGTCAATAACATTCAACTAAAATAGGAAAATGAAGCAAAGCTGTCTTTTTTACTGTAGGAAAGTCTTTTAAAAAATCTTTACTCACAATTTTGAAAGGGAAGAGCAAAAATGGGAGATAAATTTCACAATACTGACTTAATCGGAAAACACTAAATAAGTACTTAAAGCAATTATTTCCTCTCTCTCCTTATCTTTTTTTTTCAAAATGATCATGGACTAATGTGCTCATTTTGCTCTTGAGATCTGAATAGCATGAAAAAGATTTAGCCCAGGAATAAGGCAGTCTGTTGTCCTGGAGCTGCAGGAGGTTCTCAAGTTCGTTCTTTTTCTGCTGAAAATTGCCAGCATAGTTTTCTCTTTTTATGAGGTAAGGATGATATAGGCATTAAAGATGAGAATATGAATGTGCATACAAAAAACTAGTCCAACTCATAAAAATGCAATCTTGTTCAAATGTGTGATAGGCTTCTGTGGCCACCCTCACGTACACCCCTATTAAATGCAGTGGTCATTAAAAGGTTATCCATCCTTAACTTACCCAGTTGCAATCCAGTTAGCAGCCCCCCACAACTCCTGCAAAAAAAATTAAGACACCGTTTTGTTTCCATAGGTTATGCCAACTTGACCAAGGTAACTAAAGATTTTGATGAAAATAAGGAAAACAAAACTCCAGAAGGCACTCAGGGGGATGTTGATTGGCTGCAACAGTATGATATGGAAAGGGAGAGGGAGGAACAAGAACTACAGCAAGCCTTGGCTCAGAGTCTCCAAGAACAAGTAAGAACCAGTGCACCTTTCGTAATGATATGTGATTGCCTCACTATTTTTAGGGAGAGAATTCTTAATAACGTCACTTTATAATATGGCACTGCATGATTTTGTTTCATAATTGCAAACTTAGAAACCTTTTTTTATGAACAAGGTTTTTATAGAAATCCTTTAGCCAAGATAATGAATTTAATGCGTTTTTTAAAATACCAATTTTAGCAAATTTGGATTTGGAAGTTGTCTGAAGTCATTGTCCATCAGAGATGCTCTTCTGTAATATTTTTCTAATAGCACTTAGACTTGTATACTGCTTCACAGTGCTTTACAGCCCCCTCTAAGCAGTTTGCAGAGTCAGCATATTNNNNCCAACAATCTGGGTCCTCGTTTTACTGATCTCAGAAGGATGGAAGGCTGAGTCCATCTTGAGCCGGTCAGGATCGNCACTGCACCACCACGCTGCTTATATTTTGTTTCTACCTATTTTCTCATGGTCTTTCAAAAGTTATTACTTCTAATAAATTCCCTAGTGGCCTTTCTCATATTTTAGAAAATATTGTTTATTACCTGGAGGGAAGAGATCATAGGTTTTCTTTCTGTGATCTTTGGGCAGTTGAAGATATAACTTACAGTAATTTTGAGCCCATGGTTTCTCCTCATTTAATAGTTTAGTATTCAAGAATCCATATTTAAATGATTATAGGTATCCATCCCATGTTCGAATCTCCTTTCTTCTAAATTATATCTTTGAAAAAATAGTTTCAGAGTTAAGAAGAATAGGAAAGTTTTGCTTTTGTTGTCTCCTTTGACATGATATCCATAATTAAACTATTTTTCATTTTATTGTAATCCTGCTCCTTGGATGAGATTTTTGTTAACCTATGTTCCAAAGATCCATGAAACCTGCACAACACTTCAAAAATATAAATAAAAGCAAGTTAATCACAATCCACAAATATTAATAAACCCTGTCTCTCATCTTATTCAGCATCCGTCTGAAACAGCTAGGGTAGATCATAGCTCTGTTTTGATTTAAGTCCAATCTATATGATAATGATACCGAGGTTTATCATTTATTCCCAGGCTGAGCAGGAGGTGCAATCAGAGTTCTGACCTGGTGCCTAGAGGCTGTAAGAAACTAAATTGGATGGGTGGGAAACAGCATGCAACTTAAATCATCAGCAAGACAAAGCTAGCACATAATTACAGCAGTTGTAGCACACTGGGGTCACGTAATCACCATTTGCAGCCTTCCCAACCAGCTTCTGATGTGGGGTGGGGGGTGGGGAGTCAATGGGAGAAGTCAGATTGGTTTAACGACCACAAGAAAAAGGTAAATAAAATTGGGTGTCATTGTGTGATGACTCACTTAACAACCACAGTGCTTAGTGATGGATGTTCCAGTCCAACCTCCAGTTGAGGTTGTAAGTTGGAGTCTGCTGGTTGTTTTTAATAGTTTTGTTTTTAATTCATTAGGTTTTATGATCAGATCTTACAATTTTATTGCTTCTAAATTACAAGAGGCCTAGAATCAAAAGAGCAGGCAGAATTGAAACGTTTGTAAAAAAAAAGTATCAACAATTAAAACCAAGAACACTTAATAACTAAGGAAAGATAAATTATAGGATGAAGTGTGTATGAGAAAAAAACAATGCCTCACTTTTTTATTGGAAAGAAACATGGGAGTATGTGAAAGGTGCCTCTTCAGGCACCTTTGCATAGCTTGGAAGGCCCCATTTGCACAAAGGGGAACTGTCGGTCAGTATGGTAAAAAAAAACCCAGCAGAGTATAGCCCTTCTGTGATATCCTTCATTTCGTTACTAGTTTCTTAAAACGTTTCTCTTATATATACTTGTATAAATATTTACAAACACATAAAGAAACAAAATGGACATGGAAGCACATGTGAATAGGTTAAGAAAGAAGAAAAACTTTCAAATGTGTTTGCCCATTTATTGTTTACCAGTGAAAGGAGAGGCACCTAAACCTACAGAAGCCATGTATCCGCAAGGCTTTGATATTCTAGTTTTTTCCTAAATGAAAGCAATTTCTCCGATACTGTTTATTCAGGTGTGCGTCCACAGCTAGATTTGAGTACACCATACATTCCACTACACAGAGAAAAGAAATGTTCTTGGACTTTGTTGGGAAGCAGTTCACATTCTTGCTGAGAGCATGTGGGGAGATTAGGGACTTGCTGCGTTGCATACTAACCTCGTGCAGTATCAGTAGGAAAAATAGAGCAATTATAAAAACAGGAAGTGTCTCAGAGAACTAAGCTTGAATCTCTACCCCAGCAGGAGGCGCGGGAGCAGAAAGAGGATGATGATCTTAAACGTGCCACTGAATTAAGTCTACAAGGTGAGATACAGAACAGAAAAACGGACATCTTTTAAAAGCATAATTTAATTGTTCAGAGTAAGGATGAAATTTGCTTTTGCAATACAAGTAAACTCTAGTGATTGGCTCTGAGCTTGAAAAGTAGACATAGGTGGCTGCACAGAACCCCCAAATATTCCCAGAATGTAATTTTCTAATTTCAGTAAATCTATTATGTCATTATTTTTATTTTAAAAGATTAAATTGTTGTCTTTTCTGAACCAAGTGGTACATACAACTTTAGTGGTATGTAATATATGTCCATGAATCCACATAAAACTGAATAGGAAAAAGTACTAGTTGGCATCAAATATTGTATAGGGAAACTACAAACAAAAATAGTTACTGTTTTAGCCATTGGTATGAAGTGGATATACTGCTGCAGCCCTGTAAACAAGCAGAATATAGAGTCTCAACAGTTTTCAGTGGCTTCTCCGATCTGTTTTATTTATACCATATTTTGACTATGTCTTAGCATACTCGACTCTATTTCATAAATCCTTAAGTGAGATAAAAGCAAGTAAGTCTGCCCGGGATTCCTAATTTGTGAAAAAGGAGAACAAGAGGTTTCTGCTAAAAGGTTTATTGGTTCTATGAACTGTAGATTTAATTTCCTGGTATTCTACTCAGGTTTGACGTTCTGCAAAGAAAGTTATAAAAACTAGCAAGAGTTATGTATTTTAATTCAGTCATGGTTCCAAAGTAGGGCTAGTTTATATAGCAGTGGGAGATGAGCGGTAATTTTTTCAAAATATTTTAAACATTTTGCTATGATAATTCACTGAAACTCTTAAGTGAAGGTGTTGTATAAGAGTTTAGCATACATTTTCTGTTTCTTGCAGCATTGTATCATGTATTTTTTTTTCCATTGATGCAAATCAGTTTATGTGTTACTCTGGCATCTTAGTGCAAACACATTTAAAACCTGCATTTTTGGAAAGAAAGTTTTACCCTCATAAACTGATCTGTTTGCATTCTAAAAATCCTAACTTTGTACCCATTGTATATTTAATGCTTGCTCTGGCATAGTAGATTATTTCCTTTAATAAAGAGAGGTTAAATAGTTTGTATTTCTAGTGAGATAGTGTATCATGCACTGGAATGTAAAGTTTTGTCATCTCTGTTTTGTGCACAACATCAGGAATCTTATGCAGTATCCTTTTTATGCTGTTTAGAGTTTAACAGTTCTCTCCTGGATAGTCTTGGTTCTGATGATGACTCTGGGAATGAGGATTTTCTAGACATGGAGTACTCTGAAGCAGAAGCTGAGGAACTGAAAAGAAATGCTGAGGTGATGATCTGGGAAACCAGGGGAAGAACACTAGCATGCTTAACAGGTGGTAAATGCTTAAGCAAGGTTTCGTGGCTTGGATAGTTCAGTCTGCATAATATGGCATATTGGATCATCTTTATTAAGCTTTCTCTGTGATGACCAATAGTGAGCAACAGTGAATTGTTGATAATATCAGCCCTTGGAGATGCAGTTTCAAATCCCTACTTCAGGGTAGACTAATTACTTCCTAAAGTGAAAAGCAAATGTGTTTCCCTCATGCCCCAAAATATTAAAATATTCATTGGAAACATGAAGTGACTTTTATCAGCTAGTTAAATTTGCCTGGATAAGGATAGCTTGGCTTTGGCTATCTGGCTACTGGCTCTACCCTAACTTCCATTGGTACAAAAGGGATGGAAGAAAAATCACAGGCTTTCAAGGTACTGTTACTGTAGCCTATATCAATAAAATATAGTTCCAGTCTAACTTGTGGAGTTGGTTTCCTGGTCTGGCCTAGGCAAGCCAACAGGACCAACAATGCATATGTGGTGGGGGTGGAGTTGGAAATGGAGCTTTGGTAGAGGATTGTCTTATTCCATTTTTCTTCCTACCATGAGGTGCTGCTATAATGAGAGTACAGCAATGGTAGACAACACATTGGGAAATTCCAGTTGGTTTCTGGGGTCCATTTCCTGCAAGGTGCCGGTGTTATGTTCTTACCAATGATTACTTGGTAGGAAATGATAACATTTCATTAAAATGGTACGCTGCCCGATTGTGAACGATTCTGATGGTTCTCAACAATTGAATTATGGATTGGTTTCTTACCTTCTTATATTTCCTTCTTTTTCTTTTTTGCCTGCCCATGTACTTTAGCCAGGGTTACACCTTGGAAAGAGAATTGAGAGCCATAAGTTGCATTCCAGTTGAGTTACCATTACCTGCATTTCTGTTGTGTAGGTGAAGGGGGAATGACAAGTGGATGGCACCTTCCTGTGTTTATTACTGCACAAAGACCTTTGGATTGTTTCCTGTAGCACAGCCATTTAATATATTTGTCCAAAGATTCTTGTTTGCATTATGCCTGTACTTTCATGTTGGATGTCTTCCCTCAAGGAAGGAGATTAGGGTATAATAACCCCTTCATTTACTGAATAGCAGGTTGATTATCATTGACTAAGTAGTAATATTAATGATATAGACGGAGTCCTTCCTAGTTTAGCACTCAGTGTATTTTAACCACACCATGGGAAATAATATGTATTTAAGAGCAGAGTGTTTAATACTGTATTTTTTTTCTATAGTGGAGTAAGGAAAAATGTGACAATCATTCTGAGTGGTGTCTGTGATCATAGTTCAATCTAGGAGATAAAGATATTGTTGATCACACTTCGATGAATTACAGGTAGTCCTCGATTTATAACCACAAATTGAGCCTGAAATTTTTGTTGATAAGTGAAACATTTGTTAAGTGAGTTTTGACCCATTTTACGACTTTACTTGCCACTGTTGTTAAGTGAATCATTGCATTTGTTAAGTTAGTAACACAGTTGTTAAGTGAATCTGCTTCCAAATTGGCTTTGCTTGTTAGAAGGTTGCAAAAGCTGATCACATGATCCCAGGACACAGGAACTCATAAATATGAATTAGTTGCCAAGTGTCTGAATTTTGTTCACATGACTATGGGGATGCTGCAACGGTCATAAGGGTGAAAAAGTGGTCATAATCACTTTTTTCAGTGCCGTTGTAATTTTGAATGGTCACTAAATGAACTGTTGTAAATCAAGAACTACCTGTATTTAACTGATCTTTTAAAAAACACACATTTTTTATAAAGCCTGATTTGAGTTAACTACAAATTTGAAATGAATTATTCTAGTGTTTGATACAGCGTGTCCTAAGTTTGCTATAAAGTCTCTTATAAAGTTAAATGTCTGATATATACAGAAGCAAACCAAAGCTAATAGCAGAATTCTTTCACAGACAGGAGAGCTTCCTAATTCATATCGTCTCATTAGTATTGTAAGTCACATTGGAGATACATCCTCCTCAGGTAAGAAAAAGGCTGTGCTTTTGATCCTTCTTATTGTAACCAGAATTCAAAATGAAAGAAATGCAATAAAAATAGTTGATTTTGTATGTTTTGATTTTAATCTATCCATCTGACCCATCCATCATATTTATATGGCTGCCTATCTCACAAAACATGACTCTGGGCAACTTAAATACACACTATAAAATTAATATAAAAAACAACCAACAGTTAGCAAATGTTGATATTATGATTAAAAACAGTTTCCATACATGTTTTACAAAGTGAGAGGTACCATTAAACAATTTGTTATTTATTAATCAATAAATCTGGCATATAAAAAGATGTTGAAGCGCTCCCCATGGAACATTCTCCCTGTAGCGATTAGGATGGCTGGTCTTTTGTAAGGCCCTAAGGACTTGGAGCTCCAAGTGTGTGAAGGCCCTGTCCTTTGCTGTACTAATGACTGTCACTTGTGGTATCTTCCTCAACTATTGTGTATTTTAATTTTTTATATTTGTAACAGGATTTTTTTAAAAAAAGTTTGAAACAGTTCGCCTGTCAAACTCACTTATTGAGATGGACAGCACACGAATGAATGAATGAAGAAGTAATTCTTTTTGTCTGTTTCATTATGTTTAAGGTCACTATATTAGTGATGTATATGACATTCGCAAGCAGGCATGGTTCACATATAATGACTTGGCAGTATCAAGAACTCAAGAGGCCTCTGTCCAGAGTGATAGAGACCGAAGTGGCTATATCTTCTTCTATATGCACAAGTAAATATTATTTATATTATTTAATGTTTGCATGTTTTATTTCATTTCCATCCTTGTGAAAAAATGAAAAATACTCCTCTCCCTCCCTCCCACCNCCCACCCACCCCATTTCCTAGCTCTTGCATGTTTTTTCAGTATGAAAATTTTAGGAAACTGAAGTTTACAGCTGTTGCAGGGAGAATATTGTGTTACGTAGCCTTCTACCGTGTTATTTGTGTAAAGAACTGAATAGACAAGGTGGAAGACGATATTACTGAAACCTACACTGTAGAATCATGGGTTTTATTCAGATTTTCAGCTTTTGCATCTTGTGGAAAAATACCAAAATGAAGACCAGTTAACAAGAAATAGTTCTTAAAACAAGGGATGAGTTCTTTGTGCATTCTTTAGGGACTGGAGAGGTACCAGGCTCGAGAAGAGTCTCCAACTGGAATTAGTCAAGTATTGGCAGAAGTATTGTAGTAATTTGGAGCCATCACACGAACTGGGGTATTGCAATAAGGGCTTTTGGCATTGATTCTTTAAGAATTCATACCAAGCCTGTCCAGCTAGATTTTGAGTCATGAAATAAAAGTTTGGGTGTGTAACAGAGAAAGAGATAAACAAAGGGTTTATATTTTTAATTCAGAAAACAAACCTGCATTTTTTTCAAATGTCCTTATGAACGTCTCTGTGACCGTATAAGAAGCTAGATTATACTGTACCATGTAGAATCTCTATTACTTCTTTCAAAACATTCCTTTTAAGTGCCATCTTGTGTACATCATATGCCTTGACTGCGCTGTATAGATTCTCTTGGGTTCCTAATGTGTTCTGTTCTCTAGGGATATATTGGATGAATTGCTTGAAACAGAAAAGAACCCGCAACTGCCTGGCACAGAAGTGGGGAAGCCAGTCTGAAGAACAACCCTTTACCTGAGCACAAAAGAGTTAAGAACTTTTGCCTAATGCACAGGAGACACAAACCTGAAGACTTCAGGGCATAGTTGAGAGACGTGCTGCTTCAGATATGAAAGGGCCATTCCACCCCTTTCTTTGACTTCAGCAGTTAATCTTCTGTTATCCAGATTTTTTTTATTGTTTGGGTTTTGTTCTCTGTTGAGCTACTCAAATAATTTTACCTGCAGTGGAGACGATCAAGCTACAGAATTTAAAAACTTCTTCCAAAACTTATAAAAGCATAGTATGAGAGAAGATCACAAGATCACCTATTATTAACAAATAGAGAAGACCTTATACATAGGTTGACTTTCTTTCTACAAAAGAAAAAGGGGGAGAAAAAAGCATAAGCTATGCTACAGTTATACTATGCCCTGGAATGTGCAGGTGGCTGATTGGTTAAATGGAAGGATCCGTCTTTTGCTAAAACAAATGGACTTAAATACCTATGGTTTGTAACACTCCAGAATCCTTCATTTTCATCACTTCAAATAATATATACATATATGTATATTTTAACTTTTTAAAGTTTTTATTCTTTCTGAAGGCATTAGTTTCCAAGTACTGTCATTTGCAGAACAGTTCCCTCTGCCCTTGAGTGTGCATGGGTGTGTATATATATCTCTATATTCTTGTGTTTCATGGAAGAGTTGCTCTGGTTGGGTGGTGATTGGCAGTCCCTTTCTGAGCTGATACTAATCAGTAAATGAAACAGAAATAGTTCAATTCTGCACTGGAAATATAACCGAGTTGCTTCTCGTGGGGTTGGAAAAAATAAAACAAAACTCTTAAATGATTAGCATTTGCAAGATTTTTCAGAGCAGCAGTGGAGGAGTTTAGACACTTAAAAGTGTTTGAATAACTTGGTTATATTGGCAAAAATTATATAGAAATTACTTGTGCCCAACCCTTAATTTAGTGCTGGAAGTTAATAACTGTTATCCCGTTTTCTTTCATAGCAATGAAATTGCTAATAATTGAGATGTTTCTTGATTTGCTTCATAGTAAAAATATTTTCTTTGAAAAAGATAGCAGCTACATGGACAAATGTATTTCACCCCACTTGTTGGGGATTTTTCTGTTCTTTACTATTAGAACCTTCTGAAACTACGTTTTGAGAGTAGACATGAATCACATAGACAATAGAATTATTTGTTGCTGAAAGGTTTTAAGATTATTGATAATTGCAGGCAGTATTGGAGAACTCTAAATACATAAATATAGAAGATACCAACAGAGTAAAATGCTATCTGATGTAGAAGATAAAGTTCTCAAAAACTACACTGCACCAAAGCATAATATGCTAACTTCTGTCATAATTTTGTACTGTTCACAAAGGTATTTCGGTGTGTTTTTAACAAAGAATAAAGAGATTTTCTTTGTAAAGAAGAGTATCTCAGAATGTGATAGTCTTGATTCTAGAGTAAGGCTAGCTCTCTGTTAATGAAAAGAACCCTTCAGATATTTGACAGAAGGTGAAAAGAAGTTGCATTTCTATTTGCTTGAGCAGTTATTGGTACAATTCAGGAAAAAGCAGGATTTGTATTGCACTGATAGCTGAACTTCCATTCAAGTGAATGGTACTGAGTCATTGGTCCATCCTCTGCCCCACCCAACTCCAGATACATCCTAGATTTCCTTATGAATGGGCTGTGGGGTGGTGGTATTTTTCTTCAGTGCTTGTGGTCTCTTGAGAAGGGGCTGTGGAGAGATGAGGCCTTTAAATATAAGGGGAGGTGGCAAACTCAGATTCAGGGGAAAATTAAATAAAATTACTGTATTTTTCGTAGTATAAGACGCTCCGAAGTATAAGACACACCTAGCTTTGGGGGAGGAAAACAAGAAAAAAAAATCTGCCTCTACCTCCCAAGAATTTGCCTCCTTGCAGCAAACAGCCTGTTTCAGCTTCAGCACAGCCTGATTAGCACAAGCAGCTGACTGTTGGCTGGATCAGCCTCCTGACAATCAGCTGTTTCAGGCTGCAGGGATTGCCATAGCCTATTGCCACCTCTGTGCGCCCCATTTTCGGCCTCCATATTCCATTTTCAGCCTCCGCATGCCCTGGTTTTGGCCTCCACATGCCCCATTTTCACCCCAGGTGGTGGGGATCAGAACCGGCAGAAAATGGGGCGTGCTGAGGCCAAAAATGGGGTGTGCGGAGGTGGCAAGAGGCAATGGCAATCCCTGCAGCCTGAAACAACTGATTGTTGGGAAGCCGATCCAACTGACAATCAGCTGCTTGTG
>AZIM01000386.1:247990-258925 GCA_000516915.1 Ophiophagus hannah | reverse complement strand
TTGTAGGTCTTTGTATTTTGTGATTTTCTTCAGTTTTTCCTCTTCTATTCTGCTGTCTCTGGGTCCTATAACACCCACTATTCAGACTTTGTCTTTTTTATCAACAATTGTCAAATCTGTTGTATTATATGGTTGATTATTATTATTACTTTAATGGATTTTATTACTTTAAAGCCATAATTGTTGCCAGCGCTTTACTGAGCTTGTCTAGATTGGAAGCTAAGGAGAGTTGGAACAGGTTAGTACTTGGAAGAGAGACAACTAGGGCTATAGGATAGATTTGGAAACTGAATAAGATCTTGCAAGAAATATGTGGCAAAAAACTTTTGCACTCTTGTGAAGAAAGTAATATATTTCTACATGAAGTCATGAGAGCAACTTGAAAGAAACTTTTAGTGCAGACTGAGTTGCTAAAGTTGAGGTTATTCTTCTAACTCTTAATCAGAAGGAGTTGGAAGTAAGCTACATCTCACAAAAAATTATGCCTTTTAGTAAAAGTTGTTAGTCTGAAAAAGAGCTACCATCTAGATTGCTTCTGATTTTGAGCTGTCCTAGCTAGACTAATATGGCCCTTCTCCTATAATGTCCTCTAGCCCTTGAATTAGCAGTGTTTTCTGCTAATAATTCTTGACTCTTTTTCCTACTACCCTATTTCTGAAACATATTCAGCCCTTGCCCATAGCCTTCTCTGCAAAGCCTCTTATCCTAACACCCCCCCCCTTTACACTGAATCTAGTTTTACAATGAATCTTAGGTCTGTTGAAACATGGAAAGAAAACGCCTGGCCTATTCTTGTGCCTCGAAGCTGACAACTGAACCAGAGTTAAACATTCCACACCTGCCTCTCAAGCTGTGGTTAGGGATACAGAGGAGGCCCATAACCTGGTAAAGCCAACCCACCATTTGTATGAGGTAAAGGCAACAAATAGCCTTGCAGCTTACCTGGTGTTGTGGATGTCTGTTTTAAATTGCCCCCCAATATTAATTCTTTTCTGGAGTTTGTTGCTGGTTATGGTTGCTATGCTCACCTCTCAGTGAGAGACAGGGAGAGAAACAGAGCGCAGCGCAACCCTGAAAAAGGGAGGGGGAAAGCCAGTGGCCAAACGTTGGATTATGCCTGCTCCAGTAGACGACCAGCTTTTGCGTGCGCGCGTGCACTCCCCCTCACTTTGGTCTCTAATGAGCTGAATTCCAGCTAGTACTTACTGAAAGATGGTCAAGCCAAAGCTAGGGAAGACAGTAGCCCGTTAATGGATTGTCTGTGTCTTTCTGTTTGTGTGTGTGTGTCTGTGTGTGTGTGTGTGTGTGTGTGTGTTTGTTTGTGAGACAATAATAGATAAAAAGAGGGACAGAGACAGATCAGAGGCTGAGAAGCAAACAAGGCAATGAATGCAGAGTTTTGGGCTGCCTCTGAGTCGAATGAATGGCTGAGGTCAAACGCACAATAGAAAGACATACAGAGATGCATTTGGCTTCAGTACTAGATTCAGACGGGTTCCACACGGTGGCTGGATTTTGGATCACAGTACAGGGTCCCTGCAGTTAAGATCTCCCTCCCCAAACATGTCTGCTTGGAGCCAGGGACAATTTTCCACTCCAGCAGTAGCAGCAAACAAACCTGTATCAATTCTTGAGGTAACATACATACTACTGCTGTTCCTCACATTATTCTTTCCTTATTTTATTTTTAAAATGGTTAAAATCAGAAAGGAAGCAGCTGAACATGGACAGATTTATAGATGTTCATTTAATTGTTTTAAAATTATATAGTGACTCTCTACAATGCTTGGTTCCAATGATACCCACAGTGGTCAAACTGCAACTGCTTGGAAATCATTTACATCTGGATTCTAAAATCCTGTTACTATACCACTGGTGCCTGGTTAGATCTCTGCAGAGGAATGGATGAGTAAACAATTAATAGATGAAGCTTCAGAATATATTGAGAAATGCAACTGGGAGTGGGGGAGGCAGATCCCCATTTTTAGAGGGGTGATTTAATTTGGAGAAGTGTAGCTGTGCTTTAAAGCGAAACCAACTTCTCTCCCCGTGCCCCAACAGTGTGTTATAAGAAAAAGAAGAGAGGGGGGGGTGGATAAAACCTTTAGAACTCTATAGTACATGTGTTTAGGAATGACCCAGAATCTGGTGACAAAATGACTTGATTTAATTCAAGTAGCGGCCATGCATGCATATCTGAAAGCAGCAACAGGATGTCTTTTCGATGTCTTTGAGTGACTTTTGGCTCCTGGACAAGTCTTGTGCAATTTTCTTGGTAAGGTTTTAGAAGTGGCTTTCCATTGCCTTCTTCCTAGGACTGACAGAAAGTGACTGACCTGAGGTCACTCAGCTGGCTTTGTGCCCAAGGCAGGACTAGAACTCAAGAGTCTCCCGGTTTCTAGCCTGGTGCTTTAATCACTACCTCACACCAGCTCTCACAGCAGCAGATACAATAGTAGATTATTGATCTGGAGCAGCCCCATTTCTCTCCAGAAAGTGAACAATTTTCCCTAATGACCACTGAACCATGCTGACATTGTAAAAGTAAGGTTGTGCCATCTTCTGTAGTTCTGATCATTTAAAACTCACCTTGCAAGGGTTTGGAAAGAGGTTAGCTTGTGAGGGGCAGCGATTAACCTCTAGCTTTGTTTGTTTGCTTTTGCAAGCCTATACAAGGAACATTACATGCAAGATATATGGTGTGATGGCAACAGTCAGAAAGGACAAAGGTATCTAAAGGAGGAGCCTCATAGATGATGAAAGACTGGTATGAAAGAGAGGGGAGATCTACTGTGTGAAAAACGGCCTGATGCCCCTTTCTCCCAACATCATTCCAACTAATAGCAAAATTATTTAGAATAATAATGATATTACCTTTTTGGACTCTTGTGCAGTTCAATTCTGTTCACGAGACCTGCTTTCCTTTATAATACTGAAATCTCCTCCTTTGAGCTTATTCAGAAGTCCAAGAAACAGAAGCCTTTAAATGGGTCCTTCATTCCTCCTTTTTAATAAAATAAATGGACTCATAGCCTGGAATTAGGGGAAGCTGAGATTTTATTCTACGCTTCTCCACTCTGATGCTCTCCAGATGTAGGACTGTTACTAACATCATCTTTTACCGTTGGTAATACTGGCCAGAACTTAATGGAACTGTGGTGTCCCAAGCACATAAACAGCACTTGATTGTTTACTGCAGTTCTAATAAAATATTTTGTTTCCAACAGTGTCCACCCAACCAGTTTAAAAAGTTCACAAACACAGGCACCTGCAAGGACATTCTAATTTATCTTAGTATTTCTTCTCAAGGATTATACTGCTTCTTAAAGAATACAGTCTTCATGGCCAAAAACACTAACTGACCTCTCTCCATAAATTTGTCCAGTTCCTTAAATCCAGATCTGGGCGTCTGTGACCCTTCAAATAATGGAATTTGTCTTCCAACATGTAGAGGGTTACACACCCATTCCTCACCCTTACTTTGACTTTTTGCTCATAACGGTGGTGATGCCTTTTCTTGTCTGTAATATTTCCAGCTCTCCAATTAGGACACACAATCTAAGTTATTTAAACTAACAGTGCTCAATGGGTTCGTCAATGGGTTCTAAATAAAGAACGCAGGAATAAAATTGTGGAAAATGTCTACTGGCTTGGCTTTTCCTCCTATATCGGAAAAAGAACCTCTTTCTAAGCCCTAAAAACATCATTTACAGGTAGTCCTCAAGTTATGACCACAATTGAGCCAAAAATTTCTGTTGTTAAGTGAGGTATTTGTTAAGTGAGTTTTGCCCCATTTTTACGACCTTCCTTGCCACGGTTGTTAAGTGACTTGATAAGTTAGTAACCTGGTTGTTACGTGAATCTGGCTTCCTCATTGGCTTTGCTTGTCACAAGGTGGCAAAAGGGCTTTCTGACAAGCAGCCTTGGAACACAGCAATGGTCAATATGAATCAGCTGCTAAGCACCTGAATTTTAATCACATGGTCACGGGGATGCTTCAAAGGTTGTAACTGTGAAAAACAATTACAGGTTAATCTTTTTCAGTGCTGTTTTCTGTAACTTTGAACTGTCACTAAATGAACTGTTGTAAGTCAAGGACTACCAGTATGTCTATCATTCCCTCTTTCTCTAATTTGCTTCAAAAAACAGACCAATGATCCTATGAAGACAAGTATTCAAAAGCTTTCAAAAAACCATTTGTACTGGGCAGGATACTTTTTATCTCCAATAGCTACCTTAAAAGCTTTTTTTTCTCCCATGGATAGCAGGAGACATGACAATGGTGTGATTTATACAATAGAGCTGGAGTTCTCACATAGAAAACTCTCTTCTAAAACCTTGGAGAGGTTTAATAAAATAACATAGTCAAGCCTTTTAAAACTTAACATGTCTGTTTTAAGGCCCATAAAAAAATAAGCTGCATATCATGCCATTGTAAGTCTTTTTTCCCAGAGATTCTATCTGACAAGGAGAACTACTGACCTATGAGTCAATGAGGTGAAGCAAAATTGGAGACACTCCCTTACATAAACAAGGCTGGGTAAATGCAAGCAATTGCTTTCCTTTTCTAAAAATCCCTCTACCCACGCAGCTTTCACTTTCTGTTACACAAAAAGACAGAGACTGTGTTTTACAGTTTTGTATTTTTTTTCTTCAGAGATTATTTTACAGTTTTGACTCCCACAAGAAGGCACTTTCGATTGGCAATTTTATCACACACTCTCATTCATGATTAAAGATTCAGCTTGTGGTCTTCAGATAGAGAGAGACAGCCTGAAAAACCTGAATGGGGAATCATTTCTGCATTCACGGGGAGGAGAACTAGTAACATTAATAATGTGAGAGGTGGATGTGGCATCTTATTCAGCCACTTCAGAAACTCCAGGAGCATGGTGTAGTAGCCAACCTATCTCGGTTCCTTGAAATATCTAGATAAGAGATTTGTGTGGCTCTTTGGAGCTCTCAAACTGGCACTGAGAAACACAATCCCAGCGAAGTGCTGAGTTTTCCAATACTCTGTTAGAATTGAAACTAGCTTGCTGGCACTGAACCGTTAGCCTTCCTAATTCAAGAAATGAAACAGGATGTGGGAAGGCAATTCTATGGAGAAAGTGAGAGAGGCATCACTCAAGCAGCTGTTTAAAAAAGGGCTTGTTTGCTGCTACCTTAAAGGATTATGATGGGGTGGGTTGGTATGAGAACCAGTCTCCAGTGGGAACAGAAAGCAGGGGAGCCAGGGAAAAGCAAATAAAAGCATAAATATGTGAAAAGGGAAAGTAGAAAGAAGAGAAAGAAGTTATTTCTCTTCCACGGAACAATTTTGGGCTCTGTATATTTGATGCAGACGAAAAAAATGAGTTTTCTGTGGAATGAGACCATTGACTTAGTCTCATGTTAACTCTTAGCCAATGTGGCTAGTAACACTGGCCCTGACCAATACTGTGTGGATTATTTCATTCCTTTGCCTCAAAGAAGGACTGGGAAGGTTTCAGGCACTTGGTAGAAATGGCAGAGGCTCTCTCAATAGAAGTATCAACTCATGGGCAGAAAACATTCCCAATGCATTTCCTTTTATATCAGAAATGATAACAAAGCACACAAAAATAATCACCATCTCCCATGAACAGCATTAAAATACAGCTATAAAAATCATCATACTTTTTCCCATTCCATATTTTCCTATTTTTTCCTATTATATATATATACACACATATATACATGGTATACATATTTATATAATCTAAAAGCATGCCCAGTTAAAATTCTTTCTACATTCTGTAAAAAAAAAAAGCCATTCCCCCCACAATGGGGTGTACTGGGCAACTCCCTACACAGAATTTGGATTAATCTTAAAAGGGGATCTTTTGGTTTGTGGGAGCTAATGGGTCCAAGTTGGCCTTTGGCCTCTTTGGGGATGGGGAAGGAGGAAATACTTCTTGGTCCTGCCAGAATGAAGCAATTTCTCATTTTCTCAATTTATACCATCAAACACAGCATTAAGGAGGCAACTGAGGTAGGGTGAGAAAAGGAAAAAAAAGGGTACAGTTCAGGCCAAATTTAGCTACTCCAATGGGAAAAACTATGTACAGGCCAAAGGAGGTTGATGCCATCCTTAAATCAAGATGATCCATTGAAGCAGCAAAGAAATTTGCACTCTAAGTTTACACAAAAGAAAATTCACTCTTTCTTAACAGTTTTCTGCCCAACGGTGTGTGCATAAATTGTAACCATTTTTTATTGCCCCTACAGGGGCTTCTGTGGTTGGAGAAATAACAAAAACCAGCCTTAAAACACCACAAGAGAGTTCCTTGTTAATTGAACCTGACATTAATATAGATTGGCTTAAAAGATAATATGGAATGATTAGAGATCATTTTGCACTACATTTTACTTTTGCCTCACATCAATTTAAAAAAAAATCGTTTAGAAATACTGTACATTTTAAAATATGTTTTGAAACAGTTTCACTGCTGAAAACTGTGACACAACATTTGAAGAAGTATAAAATCTGGAGAAAGTTATTCAATGCATATTTTCAGTGTTTCGATGCACGTTTATCGAGGAAGTGCAAATCTGGCAAGCCATTGAGAAAATTGCCAGGTTCAATTTCTCAAGGACTGCTAAGGAAAGACTTTAGACCTACATGGTCTTTCCATACAGTACTAGCAACAGATGCCATACCTGTAAGAAGCAGAAGGAAGGGGAAAAAAAGATGACAGTAGTCTTAAGGAAAAACAAAGCTTCTCTTCTTTGACCGTCCATTATATTTCCTTTCTTCCATTCTCTTCAGATTGTTAGAACAATGCTGTTTTTTTAATGGTTCTTTTTTGGGGGAGGGGGGGGAATAAAAATAAAATAAAAAGGAACATGTTTATCTATTGTTCAAGGAATCTGCACTTTGCATTGTTGAAAGATGACCTGAATTTAATAATCATCTTCAAACATACCTGATCTGACAGCTGTGGTTTCTGAACATCCTGTCACTCTTATTCAGAGGGAGCAGTATGTTAATCAGAACTGTCTGGCCAGGTGTAGGCCAGCAGTGATCAGCTACATCAACCATTTCTGGTCCATTGTAACAGTAAATTTAATTGTTGTTTCTTGTTGAAGAAGATAGCAGTGAAGTTCAAAATGAGCTACTAATGAGCTACCAAGATCTGCAGTACCCTATGCCTGAGTTAAGATTCTTGGGGTCTATGGCATCTTAATAATAATAAAAAAGAGAAATAGGCAAAGGCACAAAGAATTCTTACATCCCGAAAATATTTTAAGGCAAATTTAAGATGGCACTGGAGAGGAAACCAAGGCAAATCCATAACCAGAAATAGTAACTAGGCAGAATTCCAAGAAAATTCTTGTTTGGTATCAAAATTCTCTCCTATTAAACAGGCTTCAAAGATACTGGAAAAAATTAGGAAGAAACATCGTGAACCACAGGGATGGGTCAGCTTAGTTTTGCTGAAGCATCCCCTTATGGAAACCACCCCCCCTCCCCCCCCGCCAAGCACTGTGGACAAAGCAGCAGAAATGGAGACACCTCCTGTTGGCACACGACCTCTGCTTTCTCCTCCTCATGCTATCCTAGCAAGTCTGTTGATTCTAAAAGGCACAATTTCCCCCACATACTCCGCAAATCCAGAAAGATTACAGATTTCTAGGGAGGCAGTGGGATTTGAAGGCACCGACTGTAGCACAAGACAAAAAAACACACACAGTGGTCAAGGAATACACCTCCCACCTCCCATCTCTCTGTTTAGTCTAATTCTGACTGATGTTGTATCCTGTCACTGAGAGGACAGTGTCAAAAAAAGGCTTAAAGGCTGGAGGAGGGAGGAGTCAGGGCTGACACACAATATGGAGAAGATGCAAAGAGGAAGACTCCAAAGCATTCAACGTAAATACTGTAGGACAGGATCATTCATCATTTCTCTAAGCTGTGGGAGGGATCTGTGGCTCTCCAGATATTGCTTTAAGGATCCCTTGTGCCGCCCTCATCAAGATCGTAACAGCTGAGGAAACCAGGAATGTTCTTCAGCAACATATGGAACCATGGCTTCCCAGCTTCTGTTCTTTAATATTGGACTCTCTTAATTATAAAATCTGACTATCCTTTCTTTCCCACAGAATTTTCTTTCTTGTCAGCCATATTTCACATCTCAAGGAGACCCTTCTCTGCCTTCCAATGCTACCTCAAGTCTTTCCTCCTAAGCAAATGTTTGTATCATGAACCACCTTATCCCAATACAAACAATCACATAAGTGGCCTGAGAGATCTATTTCCAGAGAATTTTTTTAAAAAAGAGGGACTCAACTCCTCTTACTTTCTTGCTAGTAAAGGTGACATAGCTGATTCACCTGAAGTCTCAGCAGTAAGAAGCAAACCTGATTTTTCCCCTCTCCTCCTTACGAAACATCTTCAGCCCTTCTGTTATCTAACTTACAGGAGGGGGAAAATGATTAAAACTGGGAATTCTTCCAATCTCTCTCTTCTCCCCTCACTGTGTTTGGAAATTTAGGAATTTTCCCTCAAGGGGAGGGGGGAGGTATTTCCAAGAGGAGCAAAAGACAAAACTGACCTCACTATTAGTCCCAAGAGATAGCTTATGTGTAATAGTTATTATACACGGTCCACAGCCCCTTTGTGAAAGACCCAGCTTAAATTTCAAGCCAAAAATCTAAGCCTTTTGATGAAGCAGAAACATTTTCTCCTTTAAGTGTGGAGCTGAGTCCACTAAAAAAGTCAACCCCCTCCTCACATCTTTCTATCACTTTTCTGTATCCCTGCTCCGTCCACACTTTAGTTCTGCTTGTTCTTTTTTGCTTTTCTTCTCCACCTTTTCTTGAATGTTTTCAATCTGGGCTCTTCCTAGCCGATCAGTGATTTTAGAAATCACTTTTCCTGAAATTGGGACAATGGAGATATATGCACAGATACAACAACGAAGTGCAGTGAATACCTGGGAAAGAGATTTGTGTATCTTCCCCCAAGAAGGTGGCAAACGAGTGGATAACTGTTCTGATTAGGAGGGAAAGGACCATAGCTGGATCATAGCTTTGGTCACATTTGATGTTTTGTGTGTATGTGGAGAGGAAAGGGGCTGAGGTCCTGGTTTCTGCAACCCATAATTCAAGGGGAGAAACTGTGAACCATAGCAGCAAGGAGATTTCCTTCCTGGGGTTCAAGATCACATTCAGATGCTGAAGTTTCTTCTGGTGCCTCATGGGAATAATTGCTCTCTGCTGCCTCCTGCAGGGTTTCCTGGGCACTGCGTTGCTTGTTGAGGCCGAGGAAACAGATCATCCTGCTCAGCAGAAGGAAGTAGCCAAAATGGGCACACCTACCCCTCCAACTTCCCCTGCCCAAAGCCCTGCCCCCTCCATTGGTCACTAGCTAGTAGTCCGGTGCTGCTTTAGCACGGTATATACATCATCTACTTTGCTGAGTCTCTCAAAGAAAGGCAGCAAGTCAAGCAGCTCCGTGTCAGCCATGTTGTCAAACCATGAAGCCACAGGTACCTGCCGGGGTGAAAAGAAGTAAGGGGTTACTGCATTGGTGGCTATTGGTAATTCAAGTAAGGCTACCAGGAGCAGCTATTTTATGTAAGCACACTTCTTTATGTGGTGCTATGGATTGCATATGGTGTCTCTCTACTATTTAGCTTTCAATTGAAAAAAACACATCTGCACAATGCATGGTATTAAGAAAAAGACCGTCTTGGGCCCAAGTACCAAGTAGAAAGTTATCCCCTTGTCCTCTTCTTCAGGCATATATTTTCAGGTCTGTTCAAGAGACAGTGCAAAGGGCAAGGCTTCCAAATTGACATGGTTGCCTCCCCACCCCCTCAATTTAGAAAGTTGCTAGCTCCCCCCACTACTTACAGCATTATCAGGGTGGAAGACGTAAGAGGCCGGTGAATTGTCTATGATGATGATCCGTGTCAGATCGCGTCCCAGGCGGCTGAGGTCCTTGACGTAATTGCCCCGGTGGAAGACACAGGACTCACGAAAGAGCCGAGCGCGGAAGGCTCCCCACTTGTCCAACAGATCAGCCACCGGATCGGCATACTAAAATTGGAGGACCAACAGGAGTTAAGGGAAACCAGTTTGACTAGATTCTCCAGACATTCTAATGGGAAGTGTGTGTGTGTGTGTGTGTGTGCGCGTGTGTGCGCGCGCGCGCGTGTGTGTGTAGCATTAGGATACACTATTTATTCCTATTGGTTTATTTCCTGCCAAAAGCCTGAAAGTTTGTATTCCGCAGGGCTAAATTGGAAATAAACTTTAACAAACTCTTTCTCCAGAAGAGGCCTGGCTTTTCCAACTAATTGTTAATTAAAGTTGACTTCTACTGAGGACTTCATCCAGATTGCCTTTTAGTTGCAAAAGACAGAGAAAAATCCAACATCTACAGTACAGGTAGTCCTCAGCTTGCAATCATTCGTCTAGTGACCTTTCAAAATTACAATGGCACTGGAAAAACTGACTTACAACTGGTCCTTGCATTTATGGTCGTTGCAGCTTCCCCACTGTCACATGATCAAATTTTGGGTGCTTGTCTATGGAGATTCTTAGTTATACAGGTCATGGTTGCATTTAAAAGACAAAGGCCTCTCTTTTGAAGACAGCAAAGTCCACATTTTGGATAGAGGGGACCGCTGGTTTGAAAGAGGGGTCAAAAAGGCCATCTATGTCAAAATTAAACAGCCCCCTCTCAACAGAGGGGGGTGGATACAACACTGTCTATCTCCAGTCTATAATACAGTCCTTTCAACAGTTCCAAGAAGGCTCCACACTCATGTGCACCACTCAGGTGACCCTGAAGAGATAGATATTTCCAGGTGGCCTTAACAACTCACTAAAAGAATGCAAATGACCAGTTTTCTGCAAGGAGTATAAATCCTTCCATTCTTTACCATCCAGTCAGAGCTGAAGAAG
>AZIM01000386.1:128283-138397 GCA_000516915.1 Ophiophagus hannah | reverse complement strand
AAACAAACAAACAAACAAACAACAGGCCGCCTTGAAGGAAAATGGAGTTTATAGAAGGCAAAGCTACCATTTTGGGGCAAGACAGAGGAAGAGAAATACGAGGTCATAATTCTCCTTCCCTCTTCACACAAACTACGAGTTAATGCTAGGAGTTTTAGTGTTCTCATTTCCAATAAAAGCAATCTGTTTATGATCTGACATTAAATTTACACGCTGCCTTCCAAACATGTCCCTATTTATGTCTCCCAAAACTTCAGAATTAGTTTCAAGTTGGCTTGTAGCCATTCTCCCCCATGCCTCAGAAAATAAGAAATGCCATATAAGACAATATTTCCTTCAGCTGGCCAAGAGGACAGTGCATGGGATGACATCCAAACAGGATTTCCCACCCACATGCCATTTCTTTTTGAAGCTCGATGTTTATCTCAGAAGGCCAAGAAAGAACCAAGAACAGCCTGACCATCAGTATTTGATTTGTTCTATATGAGCTTTCCATGCATTTCTTTTTAATGAAAAGGAGACTTTAAAAATGGAACGGGATAGAGCAGCAAGCTTGTAAGCCGCAAGAAAGGTGTGAATAGGCACATATTTGCTCAAGGCCCCTCCAAGAATATGTGCTAGAGTGATGCTGAATGAGGCTGTGCTCTGAAGACCCTTCAGCAAATTTGACAGGTATAGGGATAGTCACCTGGTATCAAGCGCTGGGGAAATCAGGCAGTTCAAAGGAGTATAAAGATTTATTACAAGATTAAGCACTCTACAAGAATCTGAACTACTAACAGTCAAGGCAAATTAGCGGGGATAAGAATAGAAAGGAATTCAAGGTGGGTTGGACTTAGATCTCTTGTCAGCGCACAGGGACTCATGACTGATGACACATTTGACCCCTCCCTCAGGCTCAGGCTGGTCATCTCCTACACCTGGGTGAAAATAGCCTGCCTGGGAATACCAGTTATGTTGTCCTGAGGGAACCATCAAGAATTGGAAGGGAGATTATGTACAGTTCAGGAGTTCACTACTGCAACAGCATGGAAGCAAGGTGAAGCACAGATACAGAAAAAGTAATAATACTATTTGTCACTGTGTCCAGGATTCAAAGTGCTTTTGTATTCTGTAGCACCAAGGTTTCTCCACCTGTGCCACCACATTAGCTTTCATAAGGCAGTTAAACCATAAGATCAATTGGAGCAGCCTTCCCTAATCTATCTTACTGTGGTTAATTCGTTTCAATTTAACAGGATTCACAGCAACAAGTTAGGCAGGTTTTATAAGCTGGTGAAACTCTAAGAGGCATTTGGAGTTTTCAGCCTGGCTGGCTGGATGTGGGGATCTTGACGTAACTGAAGGGTGCTAGGCTGAAGGAAGCTATCTTGAGGTCTAGGTAAAGCTGTAGATATTATAATCAACTAACTCAGGGGTCTCCAAGCATGGCAACTTTAAGACTTGTGGACTTCANTTCAACTCCCAGAATTCCTCAGCCAGCTGACTGAGGAATTCTGGGAGTTGAAGCCCACAAGTCTTAAAGTTGCCAAGCTTGGAGACCCCTGAACTAACTCATATGAACCGTGAGGAAGAGGAAACTGGGCTAATATTCCAGGTTCTTTAAGCACAGCTCATTTTACTCACATCTTTTTCTACTGTAGTTTTGGTCACATAAAGCTGCCCGTGTCTCTTCACCTCTTGGGTCTTGGTTTCCACTGGATGATCTCTGAACTGCAGGAAAAGCAAAAAGGAGCAGGAAAAGGTAGCACAGCTATGCCAGGACTGGCCTCAACTACACAGGCACTTTCCTTCCTGAAAAGGTGGAAGCTTCACAACTAGTTGAGGCTTGAGTTAACTTTCCCCTATGAGCTTCCCGAAAGCCTTTCTTACTCACTTGTTATATCCTGCCTTTCTTCCGGGAGCCCAAGGTAACACAGCCGAGCACTCCCTCCGCCTATTTTCTCCGACTGTGAGAAAAAGCCTGTGACAGGCCAGTTGTCCATGAATGTGTATCAAATCCGTCCTTAAAGCCATTTGAATCAGTGGTCACTATTATGTCTTTTGATAATGACTTCATTATTTGGAAGGCAAGGTCTTCTCTATTTTAATATCTATAATTTTTCTTCATTAGATGTCTCTAATTTTATTGCTCTAACAGAAGCTTCTCCTGGTAGTCTCTTTCCATGCCATGCATGATTTTATACCCTTGGATCAAGACCTTCCCTCAAGCTGCCTTTCCTTCAAACGAAATAATCCCAAACATTTATAGTAACTTTTTCATTGTGTGGAAAATGCTCATGGCCCCAATCATTTTGATGCCCACTTTTAAACATTTTTCTTGCCCTATTATGGCAACTAGAACAGTACATGATATTTCAGTTGTAGATGTAGCACAAATCTAATGATGTCTGTTGTGACATTGGTCTTTTATTGAGCTGATCTCATCACTGAGCAATCTACTCCAACTTCAAACTCGTTTTCCTGATTAGATGCAGATACTTCAAACTTCATTAGTGTATATGTGAAGTGCGTGCCAATGTATAAATGTTAGATCTCTCTTGAACTTTTCAGGATCACTTTTTTATTTTCCCACTCTAGTAGTTTAGTAAAAACTCCACAGATTTAGCCATCTCATTATGTACTCTTGAATCAAAATAATTTATGAGCAGATTTATAAAACTTTATAAAACCCACCTAGTAAGGCCACACCTGGAATACTGCAACCAATTTTAGTCACCATACTACAAAAAAAGATGTTGAAACTCTGGAAAAAGTTCAGAGAAGAGCAACTAAGAGTGATCCTTAGGCAGGATTTGGGTTAGGCTAATCTAAAGAAAAGAAGAATTAGAGGTGACATGATAGCAGTATTCCAGTATTTGAGGGGGCTGCCAGAAAGAAGAGTGGGTCAAATTATTTTACAAAGCACCAGAGGGCAAGACAAGAAACAATGGTTGGAAACTAATCAAAGAGAGAAGCAACCTGGAATTGAGGAAAAACTTCTTAACAGTGAAGACAATTAACCAGTGGAACAGCTTGCCTTCAGAAATCATGGGGGCTCCATCACTGGAGGTTTTTAATAAGAGACTAGACAGTCACTTATCTGAAATAATATAGGTTCTCCTGCTTGAACAGGGGGCTGGACTAGAAGACCTTCAAGGTACCTTCCAGCTCTGCTATTCTTCAAAATTCAAATTAAAAAGCCTCTTAGTAAACTGCCCTTTTATTATTACTCATAATTTTTTTAACTAACTAGCAAACCATATAGGACAAGTCATCTTTTTCCATGATTTTCCTGTTTATTCATGAAACTATGATGAGGAATGTGCTTGCTGACACTCTATAACAGCTCTAAGGGAATTGCCTCTGCAAAACTCCTAATTTTTTTACTGCCATCTAATGACTATTCAGAGTTTTGCAATACAGATCTGGTGGCCCTCTTCTTGTCCCTTGTACTTCAATACAATACAAGACAGGTTTACAAAATGGTAAAGATGTCCCTGCAGGTTTTTACTCTGCTCGTTGCAGCTGACTTTAGACGGTGGTGCTCATCTCTGTTTCTTAACTATTGAGCCAGCAACTGGCCAAAGATATTTCTGTGGTCATGAGGCTAGCATGACATCATGTCACAGCACAGAGCATGTGGCGAAACAAGGAATGCTGTTACTTTTCCACCAAAATGATATCTATTTATCTACTTGCATTTACATGCTTTCGAACTGCTAGGTTGGCAGGAGCTGAGGCAAGTGATGGGAGCATCATGTGGTGGTAGGAGTCAAACTGCAGGCGCACAGACCTTCTCTGGCATATTTTAAGTCACTAAACCACAGCGCCTCTTTAATGCAAGACAGAGGTTGAAGGGATCTGGACCCATCCTCCCATCCTCTGTTTCTGAAAAGCAACCAACATTTTTTGCTACTGAAATTTACTAGGTAGCTCTTCTCCTACTCCACCCAATGATGCTTTCCATTTCACTTTGCTACTCCTCCCACCTGCCAACTTGTTTCTGAGCTTTTAAAGGTTTTTGTGTGTGTGCACATTTTAGCACTTTGGGGAGGAGAGTGGAATCTGGGGGAAGCTGCAGATGTTCCACCACTGCCAGACCCCTGCTGGATAACGAAGCCAGCAATGAGGGGAAAGCAAAATACATAAGATACTCACCCTCACACTTTCCTGAATATGCTGCTCCAAAATCTCCAGTTTCTTTGATACGTATCCTGATAGGAAAAAAAAGGGCATTTGTAGGAAATCCAGGCAATGGCACAACTGTTTTCTTTCCTTTCTGGCAGCTTCCCCCAATTTAATACCTCTCTGATGTGTTCAGTTATGACTCAGAATGGCCACATTGGTCCAGATGATGGGACTTTTAGTCTGGAGAATATTAGGTTGGAGAAAACTCTTCTGGGATATCTTGGCACGTTGGTGCTACGTGGAAATTCCATATGATTCTCAGAAATGTTTCATCTTTCACCAGTGGGTTATGAGTCTGTCTGCAATCTTCTGTTCTGGTGTGAACTGCTTGTAATAACAGCTTAACCAACCCTGCCCAACAAAGTCTTATTTGTGCATTTGGGCAGGAATGAAACTTAGTTTTCCACATTCCTTGTTCTGCCTTGCTGACTTTCCAAAAAGAAAAGCAGCTAAATTGAGGTACTTGGGGAAAAGAGGAGTTTCAAAATGCTAGCTTTGCACTCTTGCTTTTATCAATACTGGTAAAAGTATTGTTTCTATGATTGCTAAAGCAGGGGTGTCAAACTCAAGGCCCGAGGGGCGGATCCAGCCCATGGGGTGCTTATATCTGGCCCATGGGGCTGCCCTGGAAATAGTGAAGGACCGGCCCATGGTACCTCTGCCAGTGAAAATGGAGCTTGCGAGGGCCACAAGTGGCTCCCTGAGCTCCATTTTTGCTGGCAGACGGTTGCAGGAGGCCATCACAGCCGAAAACGGAGCTTGGGAGCCCATTTTCATTGGCAGAGCGCTTGGGCCACCATAGGCATCCCCCAACACAAGTGACGTCATGCTGGTCACGCCCACCCTGGCCATGCCCACCCCGGCCCCCCAAGGTCAAGCACAATCCTGATGTGGCCCTCAATGAAATCAAGTTCGACACCCCTGGCCTAAAGGCAAGATGTGACATCAGCAAAGAATGTCTGATGAAGTCTTTTCAGATATGAATGTATTTGTGATTGTTCAAATAATATTTTGGGTTTTTTTTTTTTATTTAGAAAATGTCACTGCAATAATAAAAAATATTTTAACCATATTCTGCTAATCAGAAAGGGATAGGAAATAATTAAAGAGACGATAGCTACAAAGAGTCACACAAAATGTGTAGATCACTAGTGAATGCAATTCTAAACTTACCTTTTTTTTAAACTACATATGTAAGTCCCATGAAAATTAGTGCTAACAGCTTCTAGTATCTATTGTACAGATATTTACTTAGTTTTTATTTGTATTATATAGTATTTATATTCTATGGTAAAACAATCAAAACCAAAAAGCATACAAGAAAATTTAATGGGATTTATTTCTCAACAAATTTGGTAGGATCCAGCCAATTATGACAGGAAGTAAAATGTTTTAATTGGACTAATGAAAGATTAAATGTGTAAGTAGTGCAGTATATCAAACTTTCTGCTCACTGAAAAAGACCTATGTTCCAGATGCATAAAGGAACCCTATGCAATCTTAGATCAAGTAACAGCATCAAAGAACAGGACAAGAGTATCAAACTGAATAATTCTAACTACCATCATTATCTCTATGTTTCTGAAATTCCCATGTCACCAATTTTAAAAATGGAAGCCTGCATTTAGGCATAGCAATCTGTCTAGTCTTTCTCTTCTCCCTATCATCCTCATTGTGCTAATTTGTGCTTATGTGTGCTTCAAGTCTTTGTTGGCAAGATTTCAGAAGTGGTTTGCCATTGCATCCTTCCTAGGGCTGGGAAAGAGTGACTGGCTCGAAGTCACCTAGCTAGCTTCATGCCCAAGGTGGGACTAGAATTCACAGTCTCCTGATTTCTAATTTGGTGCCTTACCCACCTCACCAAACTGGTTTATGCTGAATTAGTGCACTGAATTTACCTGTAAGGGAGATTTTGCAAGATACCCCATCGATGGTCCCTTTGCTGTTTGCACGGACCAGGAAACAGTCTTCTTCTTGCCAGCCATCCAACGAATAGCAGGCCCACTTCACCGAGACGGAAAACGTCCCTATAGTTTCTCCAGACTCTGAAATAGCCACCATTGATTCTTCAAAAAGGCAGGGCTGAATTTCTTTTATTTCTGAGAAACGAGATGTAGCAATTTCATGCTCAGGAAGAAAATTTTACTCACTCTCAGATGGACAAACTGGGATGGCCTAGTTGGGTTAGACCTCTCTTTACCACTTTCTTGTCCTGGTTTCATCCTTGATTTATCCATGTAGGGTATCCCTGTGTTAAAGTAAAATGGGGGGGGAGGGGAAGAATGCCCACTTTTTGCTTCCTTCCTCTTTGTCTACAGATTACATGAGGACTTAACTTCAAATCAGAACTCGGGGAATTGAATTACACAATAACAGCTATATGTAAAAACTGCACTTCAGGCATATTAAGTCTGCTTAGTGTCATGGAAGTCAAACATCTGGCTATCTTTTATGGAACTGGAGAGCTCGTAAATTACGTAAATAATTTAAGTCTCTTGTCTTTCAACCAGCATTTGGGCCACAAATGGCTCATAAAAAACTCTTATTTGGGAGAGTATATTTTCAACAGACTTTTCTGTTCAAAGACAGACTTGTCTCAAGGAGCCTATGAAAAACAGGAATTGTTAGGTAAAGCATGGACTGATGCCAAAATGCACTATGGAATGTCAAGACAATTTGATCAACAATCTGGGCTGAGAAGAGAAGAGGAACTTGAATGTGCCTGGAATCTGTGAGAATCTGGATGGGAAGGAAACAACTCAACCTTGGTAAAATAGAGTGATTTTGAATGTTTGACTCCCAGGTTGCAGTGACATGCTACCTTTGACTTCGGATGGAGTGGCATTCCCCTGGACAGAGCTAGTGCCCAATTTGGGGGTCTTCTTAGACTCACAGCTAATGCTCAAGGAGTAGGTGGCATCTGTGGCTAGGGAGGCCTTCTCATATATTTATCTTGTGCATGAATTGTGCCGTTTCCTAGATTGGGAGGCCTTGATCACACCACTCATGCCTTGATCACTTCCTATTTGCAGTGAGTTCTACATGAGGCTGCCTTTGAAAACTATCCAGAAATTACAATTGGTGCAGAATGTAGTGAATTGTGCAGTGTTGGGTACTGTTGGGTACTTCTAGGTTCACCCAACTGTACTGGATTTCAGTCCTCTTCCAGGTGCAATTTAAGGTGTTGGTTATTACCTTTAGAACCATATGGCATAGGACCAGGTTATCTGTAGCCCCCCCCCCATCTCCCCCACCAGAATAGGTAGAATAGGCACACTATAGGTCCCTTCCCATCAACATTATGGGTTCTTGGAAGCCTGCCTTTTCCATGGAAGTTCTTGCCTTATGGAACACCCCCTCCCTGGAGACTTCACAATCCCCACCTCTCCTTTGAATCTTCTGGGAAGCACTCAGAACCTGGTTGTTGCCATAGGCCATGGGTGTCAAACTTGCTGTGTCCCATTGCCATCATGTGACGTATCACGAAGTTTTTTACCCTTCACTGAGTTTGGATGGGCATGGCCTGTGCGTGATGCATCCGGCTGGACTGCCAGTTTGACACCCCTCCCATGGGCACTGTGATGATGGTTGAGCTCATAGGAAGAAAATATGGTTGCAGCACCAGATTTTTCTGTTTTTTTTTCTTTTTGGGTTTTATTGTTGTAAATGTATGTGTGGCTTTTATTGTTGAGTATAAGCCTCTCAAAGCTTGGTTTTAAGATGGGTAGCTGCACTAATGTTTTAAATAAAATTAATTAACAAATTAATGGGGACTGGCAGTTGGAGTCTGGAATGTTAACACTGATAAATTCATGCTCCATGCTAATTGAAAACATTCCTTAGCTGTTTTGAATTAGACTAGCCTGGTCTCAAAGTTCTCATGTCTTAATAGGCATTTCGGTGAAAGAATTCCCTCCTGTAACTTCAGTTGGAGAGGAGAGGGTAAATACTTCTCTTCTTGTGTAGTTTGGTCCTGATATAAACCTCTCGCTTTGCTGCATCTATTATGATTTTGAAAACCCAGGTTTCGTAGTATTGCATTCTGGGCATCCTTCTCTAGAATAGCATCTTTCAGCGGTGTTAGGATTAGAACTTCCAGGCCAATATGGTCAATTCTCTTCATAGCTATGGATTATGGGAATTCTAAGTCCAGCAAAAGTAGAAGGTGTGTGGTGTGAACAAATCTGATTTAAGCACCCTAACTACATTTCTCCATAATACCTATTTTGTAAAATTCAGCATAGCAAAATTTGCATGTCAACCATAGCTTTTGCTTAAAAGACAATTCTGAAATAAACAAGAGTACGGGTAGTCCTTGACTTACAACCACAATTGANNCCAAAATTTCTGTTATTAAGTGAGACATTTGTTAAGTGAGTTTTTCCCCAGTTGTGAAGTGAATCACTGCACTTTGTTCAGTTAGCCACACATTTGCTAACTGAATCTGGCTTCCCCATTGACTTTGNTTGTCAGAAGGTCGCAAAAGGGAATCACATAACCCTGGAACACTGCAACAGTCATGAATGCGAGTCAGCCAAGGATCTGAATTTTGATCACGTGACTGCAGGGATGTCACAATGGTCTTAAGTTTGAAAAATGGTCATTTTTCAGGGTCGTTGTAACTTTGAACAGTTACTAAACAAAGTGTTATAAGTCAAGGACTACCTGTGTATGTCATACATTAAAGGGCCACTCACCAATGAGGGAAAGGAAACTCACTGCTTCCTTACTGGCAGCTGGGATTCTTTCCGTTAGTTCAGCTTCTTTTGCCTCTTCTGATGACTTTTTTTGCATGCTGGAGAAATGAGAGCTTGGAGACCTGGAACTGATGGAAGGATGCCCTTTTCAGTAATGGCAATGCTCTGAAAAGAAGAGGTGGGTTTTGTTAGTAGTGGCAAATTGTAATAATACTCTTTATCCAAGTAAATAAGATTCCCAAACAGTAATATCGTAACTTGGGTTGGTTGCAATTATAGTCATGTGCTATGTGAGGAAGTAGGATAATTCAGTTTACCCTATTTCTGTGCACAGAAGTTCTTTTATAAAAAGTCATTATTGCTGTTGAGATAATGTAGGCTTATATCCTGAAGGAAGGAGTAACTGAGACTGCATGAATAAAATTTATGGAAAAGAAGGTGATGTGGGTAGGATAGTATTGTGAGATTATACAGAATTTTCTTTCAAATAAGACTTTAGATTTGATTTTTCCCCACATCTTTTGCACAAGGTTGATATATTTCAGCAATACAAATCCAGACAAATTTGTGTATTATACTATTAGTTCGGTAGTTGCATAATTGAGATAAAATTGTTGGCCAAATGTGCATCCTGAAATTTCATATTCAGTGTATGCTTACATACATATGTATATAGATGGACAGACAGATGCTCAACCCCTAGAGTCACAGTCACAATTAAATAAAACCAATACCAGAAAAAATAAGCAGAAAAATTGGTTACTTAGCAGGTGGTTAGGTAGGCACGTTAGATAAGTAGTCGGAGGGACAGTCAATTGAGATTTGGCATTTGTTGTGCAAAGTGACAACAAACAATAGAAGAACAGAAAGAAAATATGTATATTTTTCCCTTTGTGCTTACTTCTCCCCATCTAACAATTATGGAAATCTAAAGTGGTGTGTGTGTGTGTGTGTGTGTGTGTGTGTGTGTAAAAGAAAGCCTTTGGAAGTTTTTGACTCCTGTTGAGTGCCTGGATTAATCCCTGCAGTGTTGCCCTTGCCTTCTTCCTTGGACTGATAGAGTGACCAGCCTAAGGTGACCCAGTTGGCTTTCATGCCTAAGGAAGGACTAGAAATCCCAATCTCTCTATAGCTAGCCTGTCAGCTTAATGACTACATCCCACTGGGTCTCCAATCTAGATGGAGTAAATCCAGAAATTCAGAAAAGACTATTCCAGAGGTAGGATTCTACCAGTTCGCACCTATTC
>AZIM01000386.1:99661-115913 GCA_000516915.1 Ophiophagus hannah | reverse complement strand
TTGTAAGTTGAGGACTACCTGTATTCCAGTTCTATGCTCATTTGGGGAGTTGTCTTCTATGCATAAAAATTCCTGCAATGGGTGTGTTCTTCCTAGGAGCGGTCATCTGCACTTTGGACTTTGTCTATTGACAGGTCAGTCTGGTGACTGCTTATCTGACCATTACTTTGGATGCAGAGTTGTTGCTACAGGCCGGCATCAAAAACACAGCTTAAAAGCAGCAGCTACACATGGTATCATGAACAAACCAGCTGTTTTTTCTTTATATAAGTGTTGGTTTACTAAGTAGTTTGCCAGTCACTCCCTCCTCTGTTCCTATAGAGAACAGATTTCTTTTCTGGTTCATCGAGTGCATTTAAACACTTGTTCCTTTTGCTTAGAATAAAAGGTTTGTTTGTTTTTTTAAAAAAATATCCTCTTGATATTGGCTGTTTGCAGAGTGCATGGAATCTGATTGTATATCCATTTGATTGCATTGTAGCATATTGCTCTCATGAAGGGTATTTTAGGGATAGTCCTATCCAGTATTCTCTCCAGTAATGTTGTATTGCAACACCCATCTTCTCACATGCTGGCTATTCTCCCTGGGAATGTTTAGAATAACAATTTAGCATTTCTCAAGTTCATCTGGTTGAGGAAAACTAACTTAAGATGTCAAGGAATGTAATCCTGTAGAACAGCTATCCCTATTTGAATCTTCATGACTTCGTGTTTATTTTCCTCTGCTCTGCTGGCTGACATATTTTCCATCAGCTGCTCAGCTCTTACAGGCCCTTCATAGTACAAACAGGAGCCTTCATTTTATAAATAAGTAATCTGAAAGAGTGTTTCCAAAACCTTTTGAACGTTATACTTAAATCCCTTTTCTTAACATCGTTGTGATCCCCCATAATACTTTTATCAACGTAATATTAAAAAGTTCAGCCTTGATTTCTACCAAATTAAAAGTTCCTGTCCATTCAAATAAAAGATGATATTCATTTTGAGCAGAATATTCAGAGCATGTGTCCATTTAATATCGCTTGGAAGTACTTAGCTTTCCTAAACAGCTATAGAAGAGCCTAGTAATAAAAGCTAAAAAGAATGTGCTGCATGTTTTCATGGGATAAGATTTGCATGATTGACTGGATGTAGCACCGAATGAAATCTGCATTTGTTTTTTTCTCCTTTGAAAAATGCATGAGAAATGGGGACTGTCTTAATGCAGGTAGTCTTTGACTTACAACCACAACTGAGTCCAAGTTTTTTTTTGTTGCTAAGTGAGAATTTAAGTCAGTTTTATTTTTTATTTATTTATTCACATTTTTGTTTTTGCCCCGTTTTATGACTTTTTTTGTTTTGCCCCGTTTTATGACTTTTCTTGCCACATTTGTTAAAAGAATCACTGAAATTGTTAAGTTAGTAATACGATGGTTAAGTGAATCTATTTTCCCCATTGGCTTTGTTTGGCAGAAGGTCACAAAAGCTGATCACATGACCCCAGGACATTGCAATGGCTGTAAATATGAATCAGTGGCCAAGCATCTGAATGTAAATCATGTGACCATNNNNATGCTGCAATGGTTGTAGGTGTGAAAAATGGTCATAAGCCATTTCAGTGCCATTGTGTTGTGGTTCGCCGGCAGCAGGTGCGGACGGCAGAAGTCTCTGATAGCGAGGACTTGGACGAGGGGCCTGCATGTGATGCAGGGATGGAGACAGGACTATTGGAGAATGGGGTGCTGCCTTTGGAGCTTGTGGAATCTGGCATCAGTGACGCAGAGGACCCCTGGGAGCCTGTGCCCAGTGCGTGTGCACGCAGGGCTGCTCAGAGGAAAGAGCAGCTGAAGCAGCAAGGGGGACTCCGGAGTAAGGCTGGAAGGTGATGGCCCCTCCCATAAAGGATAAAAACCAGCCCTCGGGGATGTGTTCTTTGCAGGAGCAAAGAAGTTCTTTAGACTCAGAGTCCTCGTTGAAAGCCCTGCTTACTCTGGTTTTTGAAACTTATGTTGGTGGATATTTAATCAGTAAATAGTCTTCTGTTCTTGGTAGCCTTTTGCAACTATGAAAGGGCTTGCTTTTGATATTGGACAATTAGGTTTAAATGTCTCTTGGCTGAATT
This sequence comes from Ophiophagus hannah, assembly GCA_000516915.1. Taxonomy (NCBI): domain Eukaryota; kingdom Metazoa; phylum Chordata; class Lepidosauria; order Squamata; family Elapidae; genus Ophiophagus; species Ophiophagus hannah. The sequence goes on along the minus strand of AZIM01000386.1, from coordinate 113,812 downwards.
CCCAGCGCTGCATTAAAAGTGTGCTTTTATACACAGTTTGTGTTTGTTTAATTTGAACAAGGCTTGGGTCAGAACACATTGTAACAGTCACTAAACAAACTGTTGTAAGTCGAGAACTATCTGTATAAGCTCTTTTTGTTTAAAAAGTAATAAAAGATTATACCATGTGGAACTATTGCAAGAATGAGCAAGATATCCCATCCCAGTTTTCTTTCCCCTGTTTTTCCCATTGACTGCATGTGATCTTTTCCTTATCTGTTGACTGGGCTCTTTATCCACTGTTTTATTCTTCACCATTCCTACACATGGCCTCTATCATACCATTGCCTATCTCCTTCACTTGGTTCCTTCCATTGCTTGTGTATCCCCTGGGTGCATTTGGTTTCTTCCTCCTTCTATCACATCCTTCCCGTAAATCAGCCATCTGAGCTTTTTAGCAAATGAAGAGAAATCCCCAGAGATGAGGAAACTCCAAGGAATTAATCAGCTTTTGAGGGGGGAAAAGTGAAAAGTGTTTTTTTAACTTCTTCCTGGCTACAGAATTCTCAGAAAAAAAGGGTGCGTTTGTATTCATTTATTTGTTTTGGAAAGCATATTACACACTATTAGCTACACGAAGCTTACACTGTGATAACCTGATTGAACTGCAAGTTAGACTAGCTTGCCTGCATGGTGAGAGGATTGAATTGTGTGCTTATCTCTGAAGCAAGCGTATTATAACACCAAGGCTAAATTGGGAAACCTTGGCCATACATTTACTAGATGGCCTGGGCACATTGCCTCGCCTCAGTCTTGCCTATATGCACAATATGGGGATCAGATACAGAATTGTTATGCCTATTGAGAGAATTTATACAGTTAGATTTCAAAATGATAAAATCTCTGTGGAATGATTAGCCTGCAAGCGCAGAAAAAAGAAATGTATGGAAAACGGGTCTCTGAAACACTTTAGACTGTGATACCGAGGGACCAGATTGGGATGTTTATTGCTACAGTTGTGTCTTTTGGGGGCTTCACAGTGGTCCTTGGCTTCCTATTCTTGAAGATCCTAGTTAAGCAGTCCCTGATAGAATGGGCACTACTGACTAACTGCAAGATTTTAGATCTTTTCCTTCAAGAGACGCTTGATTTGAGACCATCTGCAGACATTTCGGATAAAAAGATTTCACTCCTGTAGGGAAAGAAGGTCTCTTGTATGTGTGGCTTCACTGTCCCATTTTGAGTTTGTGTGGGCCTGCTGTCCCAGAAAAATTTTAAAAAAACCCTCTGTATATTGTTTGATTGCAAGTTTAATCTGAAGGCTCAACCATGCATATGCTGCAGCTGATAACACAGGAAAACTGGATTCTCAGATGTTGCTTTGTTGAAGGAAGTTATTGTGGACTCAACTTAGAGGCTGCTCAATCTTCCAGGAAATGGCTCTGGAGTGGGGGCACCTTGGGAGAAAAGTTGGCTCACTTTCAAACTTTTATGACTAACGTTTTTGAAACCTCCTCAGCCACTTTTAATATAAGCAGCCCTGTTCTTGTGTTGCAAGACTCTTAGAAGTGTTGGAAGAAATACCCTTCTGAGTTCATTTCCAAGTGGTGAAAAAGACACTGGAATCATGGAAGTTGCTTGGAAAGAAGGTTTAATGGTGGACAGGATCACAATGCCTTGGAAATCTTGGGCGAAGAAAAGGGAAGAGATGCTGAGAACGCCTGGGTTTTATGCCCTCTCTGGGCTTTGAACTTCCTGGGGCACAGGAAGAGTATTCTGATTGGTTGCTGTCAGAGGTCATAGCTAGCTTTATAGGTTGTCTGTGTGCTAAGTTTGGTTGAAAGTTGATGGGTGGTGCAATGAAAGGCAAATAAGTGACTCTGCCTGAAGGAGGTAGATCTTTGTTATGTAGAATGGCCCCAGCCTTAATGGCCCATTAACAAAGGGGGGGGGCGTGTTAGTTTCTGCCTCTCTGAGTTTCTACTTCTCTTTTAGGGGAAATATTTTGCCTTTTTAATATTTCCTAGAATATTTCGTTTTTCTAGGAGAGGGGTGGGTGCTAATTTCCTACAGAAGTATTGGATTGTAAGCCATCATCCACACTGAGCTTGGGCTAGCTTGTAGTCCAGTGCATTTTAAGGCTGGTGTACTGTGCTGTATGATGCATGTAGCTTTGACATGCAGCTTGTGGGGTCAGTTTTTATTGGCATGGTACAGCTGCTTTGAGCGAGATGTGGAATTTTATTCTAAACAGGATTTACCTTTATGTCAACAAGCTGGAGTTCACAATCGGTTTTCATGTTTCCTATGTGTTTTCAGTCTTCTCTCACAGAGGTTCTCTGAGCTCATTTCCTCCCCACCCCCAATTCTCACTGGAATCCCCATCTTTGGCAGGACCCCCCACAAATTGCTACAGAAAACCTTGGCTTGATGCTGATTCCATATTTTTCTCCAGAAGTTTATGGATTGATGAGGATCCTTTAGGAATGAGACATACATGTAGTCAGTCCTTGGTTAACAACAACCATTCATACTATAATTTCTGTTGGCTAAGGGATGCAGTTGGAAAATGTGATAGCACATGACTACACTGCTTAGTGTCAGAAGTTCTGGCACTTCTGGTTGCTGTTGTTAAGTGGATCCCACACCATCATTAAGTGAAATGTCACGTCTTTGCCACTTGTGACCTGCTGCTGGCTTCCCCATGGACTTTGCTTATCAGAAGGCGGCAGGGAAAGTCACAGATGGTGATGTTGTGACCACAGCACACTGGAACTTCATAATTGTGAGCCAGTCATTGAGTGCCAGGATTATCATCCCATGACCACAAAGAGACACTGCAATGGTCACAATTATAAGAACTGGTCATAAATACCACTTGTCAGTGCCGTCATAAGTTTGAACAGTCACTCAGTGAGTTGCCATTAAATGAGAATGTGAATCAATTGCCAAGAGTTTGAGATTTCAGGGCGATATAGTAATGTGTGAGGGACAATTAAGGGTTCATCTCTCCATCAAGAATTCTCCAGAGGGGAACACTGAATTGGGGGAATGTTTTGGCTGCAGTTGGCCTGAAAAACTGTTTCTCTGGACTGCTGTGATTTATTCTGAGTTTAGTTGCTGCGCATGCTTTTTCCACTATTTTTTGTCTAAGGGTCAAAACCCAACATGTTTTCCAATTCCACTTTCTTCTTTTCTTTTCTTTTTTAATCAGAAAAGTATGTGTTCAGTAGGCTGTCTTTTAAACCAGCTTTTAAACTAGCTGTGTTAACACTTTGCAAATGTATTTTTACGAGAGCAACGTACAAGACTTATTGCAACTCTCAGTCTTTTTTAATTAATATCCTCAGAAACTTGCAGACAAGACAAAATAAACATCAGTCAAAGAAAGAAAAATAAGTTGGGTGTACACTTGTATAATTTGAGTTTTCTGGCATCTTTGTATAATTGTAACAGCTTGAGGGTGCATACCTGTTTATTCCTAGAATACTGGCGTCTAGATGATACGTAAGGTCTCTTTTAATTACCTGTACCTCTGCTTTCTGTTGTCTGCTTTGGATGGTTCAGCAACTCTAGTGGTGGCTATTCATCTCTCTGCTTTGTTAAGTATCATCCGCAGGAATGTACTGTAGCAAAGTCTTCATTTGTGAACTTGTTCTGACTTGCCTCTCTGTTTGCCTCTCTGGTTCCTCAGCTATAATCTCTATGCCCACACCCGGCTGGGCTACCTGTTATACAAGCGGCAGGTGAAGAAGGCACGCCAGCGTTATCCCCAAGGACACTCGATTCCTCAGCCTGTGGAGTTCAATGGTGAGAGCTTGGCTTTTTCCATTGTATTTTGGATAGATGTACCCACCACATTGTTTTGAGGCAAATTGTTTGATTTAACTTCTGGACAGTGAATTTTGAGAAGCGGTAGTAGTAACTGGATTCTGGGTATTGAAGAAATCCCGTCATGGAAACAAACTTCTTGAGATGGCCCAGAATGAATGAATGAGTCAGATTAGGTCTATATGTTTGGGATTCAATCATACTCATACTAATGCTCCTGAATTGGGCAAACAGTTTGTACAGAGAAGACGTTTTATACAAGTGCAAAATTCTACAAACTTGACTTTGTCAGAAACCTTGGGAAGGACGCCAGCCAGTTTCGCAGTTTGATCTTTGAGATCAGCTGAGATTGCAGCACGTTTCTTGGAAGATACAGCAAGATCAGAGGTGGTATTCAGCAGGTTCTGACCAGTTCTGCAGAACCGGTAGCAGAAATTTTGAGTAATTCGGAGAACCAGTGGTAACCTTCCCCCAGGAGTGGGGTGGGAATGACGATTTTACAGTATCCTTCCCCTGTCATGCNNNNCAAGCCACACCCACAGAACAGGTAGTAAAACAATTTGAATCCCACCACTGAGCAAGATCACTGTACTTGAACTTCTATGCCCCCAGCACCCTGGTTGAAATTACAGAGCATTTCTCTCCATTGCTCATTAGACAAGAATATTGAAGGAACTCACTTTTCTCTTAAGACCCAGAAAGCTGCTGGGCTGCATAGGCCTATCTTTTAAAATCGTTTTTGTTTCCTCCGATTGTAATGTCTCCTTACGTTTTAAAATAATTCTCTTAAACAATTATTCAAGTTGGCCAACAAAATATAGCTCCAAATAGCAATATAGATATTGCAGGTTTAGTGGAGGGTTTTCTGGGCTCATTTTCCTCCTTTGCTTCCTTCTTTGCTTTCTTGTCTGTTTTCCCAGGTTTGAAGATCCTTCCCATCCCTGTCCTGTCTGATAATTACAGCTATCTTGTGGTTGACACTGGCTCCAACAGTGCAGTGGTTGTGGACCCTTCTGACCCTTTGGCTGTACAGGTGAGAAACCAGATGTGATACCTCCCTTCCAGAAGTGAAGATAGGAAAATTTCAGGACTGTGGGTCTACCTTTTCCTCCCTTAACCAGGGATATGGAACCCATGAGCTCTCTAGAAGTTGCTAAATTCCTTTCTATTACTTTCCTCAAAATTGGACCTGTTGTTCAGGATTGCAGAACATTGATTTTCAGCAATAACCAAGTTCTTTCAGTTCCCTACTCCAGTTGTGATTTGTAGAAGCAATCAAATGCTGTTGAGTATAAAATCTCATTTTAAAGCACATAAGTACTCTTAGCAGAATTAAGGAATAGGATGTTTCTTTGCACGTGGCTGAGATAAAGTAATAGATTTGGATGCTGGAACTGACTTTGAAGTCTGATCATATAAATATCCAGTGCTGTTCTTCATTTTTTAAAATCTCAGTTACTTAAGTCAGTCATGGTGGGAACATACATCATTTTTGTTATTATTGCTGTTTAGGAATTAGCGATCAGATCTTTTCAGATCTATTGCAGATCACCCAGGAATCTAGTAATGTGTCCTGTTTTGTTTTTGCCTCTTCTGCAAATGTGGCTATATAAAGTGGCTCAAATATGGATGTTTGAAATCCAGAAAGGGAAATTGCCATTCTTACCAATGTTTTTAAATAGACTCAAGCTGTCCTGTTAAGAAGAAGGACTTAACAGAAGTTGGTCTGATCTCTTGCATTGATGCAAGCATATTTAATATCCAGGCAGTGGCCCATGCAATTGAGGGATTGTCTGCTTTGGCTGTGGCTTCTGGAGTTTTTTATCAAAGCCAGCTGGAGAATGACAGGTTGCCATGACTTGCTATAAGTCCATAGAGAAGTTAAATAAGCATGAATCGTAGAAAGAAAGTATGAAAAAGTCCCTTTCATGAATTAGGCTATGTTTTGTACGAGGCAGGTGGCCAAAAGGAAAATAGTGTCTTACCATATTTTTGGAAAGAACTAGCATTTCTCAAGAATTGATCCCAAGTTTGATTGCTGGGAAAAGAAAAAAATTGGCTTCTTCTTCTGTCCTCCCTAATTCCAAATGGTCAGTATTTGAATCCTTCCGTCTGGCAAAGTCTTTGGTAAGCCAGCTATCTTCTACCCCATAAATCTCAGTGCTTCTAGAAGGGGATATTTGTAAAGGATCTCTTTCCATACATAAGTGCTGATTTAACATTTATAAGTAGTCCTTGTTTAGTGACCACAATTTGGACTAGCAGCTCTGTTGTTAAATGGTTGCTAAGTGGAAAATCACATGACCACAACTGCATTCCTTTTTTCCATTCCCCTGCCCTTTGATATGTTCATCCTGGTGCCAGGGTAATTAACAAAAAGCAAATTAATGTTTGTAATTACATTAATTGAAGAGGAAGGGATTATAAGAAAATAAGCAGGCACACACAGTGGGGAATACACATAAAAGAATGAGGTGGGACCAGCAACCTCAAGTGTGCTATGCAACAGCCCAGTGTATTCCTGAGAGCAAGGGAGAAGGGATAAAAACAAAAACCCAAGCAATCTGAGGCAATCTCCTGTGCCTGATCCATTCAAGAGTTCTGATGGTACAGTGCAGTATTAAACTGCAGTGTTGTGGGCAAACTCTGCCCATAGCCTGGAGTTCGTTCCTGACGGGGCTCAAGGTTGACTCAGCCTTCCATCCTTCTAAGGTCCGTAAAATAAAGATCCTGATTGTTTGGGGCAATATTCAAATAATACTTATATTGTAAACCACTCTGAAAGTTCTGTAAAACACTATGGACAGTATATAAGCCTAAATGCTATTACTATTCTTTTCTCCCTCCTCGCACAGTAGAGAAATTGGAGAGGAAAGGATTACAAGAGAATAGGCAAGCATATAATGGGGAATTATATTGTGATCCCTTCCCACCCAATCTCTTTGTTCTGCAAGGAGGAAAGGAATAAAAACCACAGCTTTGGCACAGGACAATATATACTGAATGTAATGATGATCACACGACTGAGGAATGCTGCAAATGTGATAAAAGCAGACACTGGTTGTAAAGTTATTTTTTTCAGCACCATTGTAATGTCAAGTGGTCACTGAATGAGGCAATTAGTAAGCAAGGTCTACAGTATCTCTGTAGAACCTGGGGTACTATACCCATGGTCATAGGAGGATATTGGGATATAAGAAACTACACTATAAGAAACTTCACCAAGCTACAATTCTTCAAAGTATTTCCAACCTTTCCAAACCTGGGACTCTCCTGGATCTCTTGGATTGGAATTCTTAGCCAGTATGGAAATTCTGGGAATTGGCAGTCACAAAACACTGAGGTACCAGACTGGCATTAAACTGAGACCTGGTGCAATTTATTTTTCATACTATTGAATTACACATCAGGAAGTTCCTGGATTCAACTTTGTCTCATTAAGCAATCTCAAACAAGCCTCTTAGCTATAATTCATAATGTGCGGAAAGTACCTTATCTAAGTTCACTACACTTACAAATCACTGTAGAGATCAAAAGAAGATAATGTATCTATTCTTACTGTCTTTATACCCCAGGTTCTATTTACTCCAAGACAGTTTACAACAATTAAAATATACAGAGTATAAAACATTTGTAAAAACCCGGCTAAAACCGAAGCCAAAATTAAATGTTGCCATTAAAAGAATTTGCAGGAAATGTTTGGTAAATGAAATGTGTTTTACCATTTTCTTAAATAGCGAGAGAGCAGGAATCAAATGCATACGGAGTGTATCCATAGCCTGGAAGCTAGATAAGAGAAGCCCTTTCTAATTAAGTAGAGTAGTTGCCCAACTCATGCATCTGAAACTGGCTTTCTTAACAGAACTCTAACCCTAGGATTAAACAGACGAATGCATGAAACATAACTGCCCATGCTCAAGGATAAACAGTCAATTTTACTCACCATTAACATTAATAGAGCTCATCTATTCACCTGACTCAAATGCCTGGGATACAGCCAGGTCTTCAGTGCCTTTCAAAAGACTAATATAGATGGAGCTGTCCAACTCTTCGGTGAGGGGGTTCTGTTCCACAGGGCAGGTATTGTCATTGAGAAAGCATGATTTATGACTTTTCCACTAGATCTGGAGGGGTGGGCAGAAACAATAGAAAAAAGGAGATGGTCCCTGGTGATCAAGCTTCTGGCAGAAGGGGCATTTCAGTAACACGTGGCTTCCTGATCAAAGGACCTGGGCAGGTCCATATTGAGTTAGGCAATTTTGCAAATAATTGTGCCTTAAGCTTTAGTTCAATGTCTGCACCTTAAGTTGTGCCTAGACGGTACTTGATAACTAGTGCAAGCATTTGTCAGCAGTCTTGATACTACATTTGACATCAGTTAAAAGTTCTAGCCATTTTCCCTATTTAAGTACAAGGATTGTAAACAAGGCATGAATCACCCTCACTGACTGGCTCAGGGAAAGGTCATAGTTGGAACACTATGACTTCTTTGCCAAGCACATTTTTCATCAGAGCTGTCACCTGCTAATTGGGGGAGGGGGCAATGAGTAATCTTAAACTTCAAACTAGTGTTCTCTGTGGGAGTACATCCTCAGCCAGAACAGGCTTCACTGGTATCCCAAAATCCAGTCTGTTCCTACCGAAGGTATCTGTGCAACAGCATCCATAACAAACTCTGTTTATGACAGAATAAGATGCTCCTGCTGGTCCCACCATTTGTTTGTTGTGCCTCATCCAATTATTGTTGAGAGTAGGCAACAATTCAGGCTGATTGTTTCCTTGGAGTTAGAAGATAGGAAATAGTAGAGCCTGCTGATGATATCTTCTTTTAAAGTTCTGCATGACCTCCTCCAATTGTTTCAATACCAACCGTATTCAGAGAACAAGAGAAAAATCTTGCAGAACAGCATAACTGTGCACCAAAGTATAAAATTGCAGTTTCTGGGCATGGCCATACAAAAATGACAATCTCTTAGAATAGTGTGCCCAAGACTACCTATAAATTTACCATAATCAGTGATAATCCAAGGCACTGAGAGGTCTAAAGGAAATAAACAGATCATACTCCATTCATCTAGTTTTTGATGTAGGTTATTTGGTAAAATGACCAAAGGAGCCTCAGTTCCATAGCCCCATGAAAACAACTAGAACATAAGGTAAGTTGAAGGCAATGCAAACTGTCTGTTAAGTATAACAGTTATGGTACTTCTACTTTATTTTTCTAAAAGTAATCCCTATAGTTTTCTTGATCTCTCTGCCCCCTCTTAAAAAAAAACTTAGAGGGTAGTCAGGTCTGGTTTATGATACCTCTTCTCCTGCTGCTTCAGGTTTGACTGTTCATGATTCTTGCCTGGAAATCTTGTTAAGGCTCTTATTATCATGAAGTTATTTTTATATACAGTAGTGTATAGGCACATGCTTGGTTTGACAAGTGGTGTGCCCTTTGACCTCCACCTATTATCCCATCCAAGGGCACATTTGCTAGATTTGCCTTTAACTTGTTATTTGCAATCTGCAAAGAACATTAAGGGAACATAAGTCTATTGCTTCTGCTTTCCTCTTCTCCACTGTTTAGCATGGGCAATACTGTCCTATTAAGGAAAGGACTCATGGCTCTTCAAATCTGCTTCTTGCTGCCTCCCTCCCCTCTGAAAAAAAAAGCAGTTGATTAAGTAATTGCTGGGTCCTTCCAAGAGTATTCCAAAGTTAGAGCAGTAAAAGCAGCAGCAAGGTGACCTGATCAAAATCCCTTCCTTCCTGCTTGGGGTTTCTCTTCTTCAGAAACACCTGTCATACTGGCTCTTCCTGTTATTCTCAAGGACCAGCTAATTGCTTTTGTTCAGATGTGGTTGGAATAAAATGTCAAGTATGACATTTTTTTTGAATGAGAGGCCAGAGGGAGAGCTTAAAAGAGAAAGATCAGGTATCCAGAGTCAGAATGGGACCAGAAGAGGATGCTATAAATGATTTTTGCATCCCATCCCCTTGGAATTTCCCCCCCCCCCGGGGGTTTTTCAAAGGCAGCTTGTTCCAGGCATCTCCAAATGCAGTTCCAGCTGGCTGGGAGTTACCCAGGTTGTATATTTAGAGGTAGTCCAGTCCGCTGGGGACAGAGCTGTTGTGATTTTGGTTAGTGAGCAGGTGCTGAGCAGCTACCTGGAAGTATTGATTGCTGAGTGAGAACCAGAAAATTGAAATTCCTTCCTTTTGAAGGAGTGGGTTCATATTTCACAAGAGCTTCCGTTATTCGGTGCTGTTCCTAATGGTACCCATCGTGCCAAGGTTTTAGCCTGAGCCCATCTTTTCTAAACTAAAAGAACATAGCTTTTTGAAGTCAGGATAATATTAGCATGACTGGATTGGTGCAGTGTCTGTAGATTTGTGATAGGGTGTTCTCAGCAGCAGGGCATGATATGCAATCCCTTCCCACTAAAATGCTGGTAGTTCTCATGTAGATAACGGCGAAAAACATATCTGCTCATTCAGATATTTATGAGAAAATGCAACAGTTAGTTGAAACAACTTAATGCTGGTTATGTTATTGTTAATTGGTATCTTCTGTTTTTTTATTGGAAGGTTTAATTGCTATATTGTGATGGAATGCTTGGTACACTGCTCTGGTTCTTTTACAAGGAAAGGTGACATCCAAGTAAAATGAATAGTTTTCAGATATGAAGATGAAGTAACTACCTAGTGTCATAAAGGCAGTTAATTAGTCTATCTGTTAAAAAAATGAACATTAAATCAAGCAGATCATCTTAGCAGGGTATTTTTGTAATGGTTTGTGGTACGGAAATCAGGAACACAACTTATGAGATAGTTAAAGGTATAATAAATAGAGCCCAGCACAGCTAGATAAAAATTCCCCAAGTTAATGACAGTTTGAACACTAGATGGAGCAGGCAGTTTTGGATTTTTGATGGAATAATGACAAAGATTTGGTATCTTCCTGGACACTAAAGCTTAGATATAACTATCTAGCAGCAGTAGGCAAGGACATTAGCCTGCTAAATCAGAAACTTCAACAACCGGTAATAAAGATTTTGTATCTTCCTGGACACTAAAGCTTACATATATCTAGGAGCAGTAGGCAAGGAAATTAGCCTGCTAAATCAGAAACTTCAACAACTGGTAATACTTGGCAGTCAAGTGTGGTCTTGTACAGGTGGAGCAATCATGTTTACATGAACTTACTGTCCCTACCACCAATCTCCTGTCTAAAAGATTCTTGCCTTTTTTCTTCTTCCTCCACCCCAGGGCCTTTTTACACAAAATAGCAGAATCTGGGCAATCTCATATGGTGCGTGTCTCAGCTTTTTCCTTTCCTGACATAAATATAGGCTGTGTGTGCGTTACATGGACCTCCGCCACAAAGCATTGGGCCTAAGCCTGCTTTGATCTTTTCCCCTTGGCTGCTTTCTGATCGAAACCACATCTTCCTCTTCTCCTCTCACCCCCCCCCCCCCCCACACNNNCTCCTCTCACCCCCCCCCCCTCCAAATTGCTTTATCAACTGTCAGAGGAAAGATACAGATCTGAAAATAGCTCTGGAACTGCAATTTCAATACAAAACTACTCTGGCACTACCAACCCCCTTTTCTGGTTCCATGACTCTGGTTTTTACAAAAGCAGAAGCGGGAGGGAGAGAGAGAGAGACTGAAACCCTGGATCCCTTGTGATATAGTTTGCTCAGTTGCCCTGATTCTCTCCTGCAATGTGGTAAGAGATATACCTCTATTCTGGTAGAGGAACATATTTGTAGCTCAAAATTGGAATGGAATGGAATAGAATAGAATAAAATTGAATTGAATTCTTTATTGTCCAAGTGTGATTGGACACACAAGGAATTTGTCTTAGGTGCATATGCTCTCAGTGTACATAAGAAAAAATAAAATAACATTCATCAGGAATCATAAGATACAACACTTAGTGATAGTCAGTGAGGAGTCCTTGGTGCTTGGGTGTTTCCTTCTGGACATTTCATTATCCAAACTAAGTAACATCAGTACAGGGAAATGAATCATCTGCAGGAGAACAACAAAGCTGGGAAGGCACCAAAGACCTCCTCCTACCTCTGTTCATTATGGTGACCTTTTATGGATCACTTCTTGTAGCTTGATGAAGCCTTCCCTAGGCTGCTCCAGAAAGCTTCCCTCTGCCCTGTCAATAGGGACATCTCTCTCTCTCTCTCTCTCTCTNCCTCCCTCTCCCTCTCCCTCTCCCTCCCTCTCTCCCTCTCTCTCTCCCCCCCCTCTCTCTCTCACCACTAACCGTTTCCTCTTAGAACAGGAATACTCTGAAAATAATTCTCAGAGAAGAATGGATAGAAGACTTCTCCATTTTTTTCTGTGTGTCTGGAGCCCTTTCTAACCATTGTTCCTTTTAAAAAAAAATTATGGACAATGTTGTGAAGCTAGTTGGAACCATATAATTTTACAATTTTCTTTTCTTTCTATAATGAAGAAAATCCTTTAACACTGAAAAACCCTACCATGTCTGCCAAGGCCCTTTCCAGTTAGCATATCTCTCACCCTCAGTGGCCCACTTCCATAAAAGGAAACTGTGTGGCCCCAAACACCAAAAGGTAGGCTATTGCATCTGCAAAATAATGCATGCGTACATCTGTAATTATTTTTTTTCCCTTTTCTTCATCTTCTTCAAAAGATGATGAAGTGGTGAGAGTCCTCCTGGAACAAACTTCCATCATGCACCTGCTTAGTTAGATGCCTTACCTGACTCCACATTCAAGTGGGGGAGGGGGAAAGGTATGTATATAGTGTAATCGTAGAACAATGTTTGAATTCCTTTTCTTTTTGGCCACACAGAGAGTGATTCAGGAAGAGAAAGTGACACTGGAAGCTATTCTGTGTACTCACAAACACTGGTAAGGGATTTTTTTCTTCTCCTTTTCTTGATGGGTTGCAGACAAGGGGGAATATTGGGAAACTGAAATGTGTGTATACCAAGTAAAATCTTAGCAGAAAAGTGTTGTTGCTATCAATTAAGTGTGATTAGGACAAATGTATGCACGTGACAAAATTAACCTTTTCCTTGGAAGAAATTACTCTATCACAAGGGGTATCAAACTCAAGGCCCACGGGCTGGATCTGGCTGGTGGGGTACTTAGATCTGGCCCGCGGGGGCACTCTGGATACAGTGAAAGACAGGCCTGTGGTGCCTCTGCCAGTGAAAACAGAGTTCGGGCCCTCCCGAGCTCCGTTTTTACTGGCAGAGGGTTGCAGGAGGCTGTCCCAGCCGAAAATGAAGATCAGGAGCCCGTTTTCACTGGCAGAGCGCTTGGGCCACCACAAGCGCCCCCGACACGAGTGACGTCAAGCTGGCCACACCTACCTCGACCACCTGAGGTCAAACACAACCCTGATGCGGCCCTCTATGAAATCGAGTTTGACATCCCTGCTCTAGCAGGTTTTATTGGAGTACATGCCTGTAGACGTCACATTGCAATCATGATGGAAGTGAATTAAGATGGACATTCCATGCTTTCATAGTTAAATGTGTCTCCTCTGACAGGGATCACAGTGGAGGCAACACAGCCCTGCGGCGATGGTATGGCTCCTGCAGAGTCTACGGAAGCAGCTTTGATGACATTCCCGAACTGACAGAGTAAGTGATCTTTGATTTCTGCTCCCCTTTGGTGAAGGTGCTGGGCTTACGGTGAAACATGCTGGGCTTACGGTGTGAAGACAAATCCCCTTCTCAGCTGGAAATTTTTTGGAGATTGCATTAGAAAGTTAATAGTATGGTCTCGAGAGTGATGGAGAACGATGGCCCTCTTCTCTCCTATTCATCTAAATATTATAAGACGACTCACCTTAATTGTTTTGTGTTCATCTAAATATAATAAGATGACTCAGCATTGGCTCTCTGATGTCCCTTTCAGCTTGTGACCATAAACATGCTCTTCTTTTTCAGTCCCCTCACGGACAAGGAGGCTGTAGTGATTGGGCGCTTGAACTTCAAGGCCCTCTTTACTCCAGGTCACACTCTAGGGCACATGGTCTATGTCTTGGATGGGAAACCGTTTGAAGGTCCTAGCTCTCTCTTCTCAGGAGACCTCCTCTTCCTCTCTGGCTGTGGTAAGTTTCTAGTTGAAGGAGGAAACCAACTTGGCTTCCTCATATTGCAGGCTCAACCTCATGGACTATTTCCTTCCACCTTGGAAATTAATGTGAATTTGCATCTGTTAGCCATTGGAGGGCAGCAAACACCTCTGCAAGCATCTGGAAGGGCCTCTCAGTAGCTAAAACAATGGCCTTCAAACTTGGCAAGTTTAAGACTTGNATTCCTGAACTAACATGACTGGAGAAGGAATTCTGGGAG
>AZIM01000386.1:75812-90376 GCA_000516915.1 Ophiophagus hannah | reverse complement strand
TGTTTCTTTTATTTTTCTTACATGTATTCATTTCATGTATTCATAACTATGTTTATCCTTATTATCTTGTAAGCGATTGACAAAATAAATAAATTAAAAAAAGGACCATAATATATATCATAGATTATACCTAGCAAACTTACAAACACTGGCATCTACTGGCTTGAATACTATTGTAGTTGTTGCACATAATACATTCCAACATATATTCCAACAAAATGCTTTCTGATAAATAAATGAGGACACATAGACGTCCTTTTCTAGATTAATTGCAAATTTATGGCTAAATTTTCCTTTTTTTGTCAGCTGACTAATTTTTATTTAGTTTCTCTGCTTAATTTTACTTGCTTTTGGGAGGATTTGTAAATTGTTTTGAAACTATGAGGCTTTTCAATGAAGACTTGATATGATTGGTTAAGAAGAATACCCGATTTGCCTTTGCTGCATTGTATTTAAGAATTACTGGTATTTCAATATTAGCCACAAGAGGAAGATCAGGCTGTCTTGATAAAGCAAGATCATCATAAACTAGTAGTGTGTGCAACTGTCTAAGCAGCAAATGCAACCTTGGGCTGTATCAACAGTTATAGAGTTGAGATTATGGGAATTGATTGTTCAGCTTGATGCTGTGCTGGTCTGACTGCAGCTGGAATACTGTATGTAAGTCATGCCAAGCAATCCGGTCTTCTTTTCTGGGAGAGTCACCTGTTGGGTTGACCATGAAAATGTGGTGGGCCTAATGTGGGCTGACTTCATCCAAGTTTCCAATCAAGGCTTCCAAGGGAGCCTAGTAGAGAAGAACTTGGGTGAGAAGTTAAATAATGATTAAATATCAAATTTGCAGACAACACAAATATAGGGGAGTGGGGGGGGAAGCAAACACCTTAATGTTTCAGAAAGACTTTGAAAAGGACAATTAGAAGTGTTGTTGTCATGGGCAAGAAGAAGATTGTAGAGAATATAATATCTGTCTTCATTTTTCCGAAGGATTGTTGTATAGAAAATGGGAAGAAGGCAAGATAAGGAGTACTAGATTTAAATTACAAGGAAACCAATTTTCACTGGGCACCAGAAAAAAAAACTTCATTATAAGAGCTGTTCAAAACAGTGGAACAATGATATTGGAAGGCAATTAAATCTTTGCTGGAGAAATGTAAATAGACGATGGAGGGCCACCTTCAGAGAAGCTGCAGTACTGAATTTGTGCAGTGAGCATAACATTGGATGATTTCTAAGAATGTTTCCACCAATTACAGTATATTATTCCATATGCACATGTACATGGACGCACACACACAAGGACCAGTTTACTCTTGTGATCAGCTAGCAAATGGGCTAACTGGTTGACTTTGGATCAGTTGTTCCCTCCTAGCCCTAGGAAGCAGGCAATGTCAATCTACTTCTGAAATCGTGCCAAGTAAACTTCAAGGACTTGCTCAGCTAATTGCCTAGAGTCAACACATGTACACAAACACAAACAGACACAGAGACACCCATACACACCCATACACACATGTAGTGATTTCTGGATGTTACTTTATTTACCGGTAATACCACATAGTTACATATATCTGGAAAGTCAACAGTTCTTCTATTTCTTTATCTTTTTCTGTAATATATTCTAAGCAAAACAAAAACAGACGTTCAAAGTGGTAGCAATTCAGAAGAAGAAGAAAAAATAGGAATGAAGTTTCTACAACTGTCAGAAGTTTTCATATTCTAGTTTATAAAAGTGGATTTCTGATTCAGAAACTTTTAGCTCCTGTTATCCCAGATATATAAAAAGAACAATAAGTAATATATTCATGAATCCTAAGGTACACAAAAGCTGAATCTGATCTTTTGTGCAGCTGAGGTGGAATGCAATCTTTCTTTGGCTAATTTATGTAAGGTTGATGTAGATTTTATTTATGCTCTCTGATCTCCTCTCTTTCCATTCTTTTACATTTTTTCTTTCTTGATACTTGAAAATTCCATTCTTTCCCATGCAACCGCCCTCCTGGTTGTTGTTATTATTGTTGTTGTTTAAATAACAGGAATGGAAATCATGAACAAATGTTCCCTTGGGATACTGTTGCAAAGTTTAGCTATATGAAGCACAACATCCACTGCAGTGTAGTAGTTAAATTGCTTTATGGAGACTAGATGATCAGAGAGCAAATAGTCAAGGATGAAGCAGTACCTTAATATCCTACTTTGGCAAAGTCTTGTTCACTTAAAGTAGGGTTGTTTTCCCATGGATGAACTTTATTAGTTCTGGGGTGGATGAACTTTATTGGCTTTGAATGGAGGAAATGTTCTAAACTCAAGCATTTCTTTATCTATTTGTACCCTCACATTAACCCAAACAGCGCAACTATTATTGACTCCAGTTACCTAAAATCAACAGTAGTTTCAATAGTAATGATAGAACATAAAAAGCAGGATTATGTTGAAATGCTTTCTGGTAATAAACGAGGATACCTAGATCAAGAAACAGTAAGAAGAAAATTCATGAGTTTTTGTTTTCCTCTATTTAAGCAGCAAAGTCCACATTTTATTTATCGGGGGGGGGAGTTAGGATTTCGTGGTAAACCAAAATAAATATCAGAATTAGTGTGCAGGGAAAGATGCCACACAACAAATCCTGGCTTTGATCAAAACTTTGTCTGAATTTCTCTCCAGATTCTCAGGGAGACCTTGAACTCCATCTAGAAGTTTTGGTCCGTAGGGTCTAAACAAATATTTCCTAGGGATATTGTTGCTGTGTTTGGGTGCATGAAGCACAACATCCACTGCAGTGAAGTAGTTAAATTTCTTTATGGGAACCTGATGTTCAGAGAGCAAAGAGTCAAGACTAAAGCAGTACCTTAATGTCCCAAGTTGGCAAAGTTTTGCTCACTTAAAGTAGGGCTGTCTTCCCATAGATGGATTTTATTAGTTCTTGGATGGATGAACTGCATTGGCTTTGGAGGGATGAAATCTTTTAAACTTTTGCTCTACTTTTAAAATACGTAAATAACAGTTTCCCCCTTCAGTTTTAGTTCATGCAAACAGATTAAGCCATTCTATATGTTTTGTTTGGAAATAACAACCCAAAGCTTATCATTGCTTTCAATTTTCATGTCTTTGAATAGGCAGGGGCTTCAATTCTGGCGCAAACTTGGTATAAGGGGGCCAGTGCAATGGGAATGGTAAGGGCGTAATCCCATTAACCTACTTTGGAAGCTGAATGTTCAGTGCCTTAGCATGCTATGTGAATCTGGGTTTTCCCAAAGGTGATTTCAGGAAAGGGTTCAGAATTCCTTCTGCAAATTTCAGTTCAGGTTTATTGATCATTTGTCAGGGTATACAGTATACACATGTGTGTATATGTGTGTGTATCTCTCTGTTCCTGTCTCTGTCTTTCTCTCTCTCTATCAATCTTTATAAAGCATTTTCCTGTCATGGGAATTTCATGGATCTAAGGAAGTGGCTTGTAATCTGTGACACCGTATTAACAAATTATTAGTTTCTAAAATACCACAGAAATTCTGTCTTGTATAGATGCAAAAACCGAAATAGTACGACTTTAGAAATCGGTTGAGAAATATAAGTGATGTGGATATCTTGTAAAAGGGTACTTGAATAATGTAGCATACAAGAATGGACAGAAGTGTACTGAAGAGTATGAATTTTAGCTGATCTTACTGGATGGGCAGAAACCATAACCTGATCCCATGCCAAGCAGAACTTTATAGGTGATAACCAACTCTTAATTACACTCAGAAGCTCACTGGCAACTAGTGCAACTTATATGGGCATGCCCATCACCGCATGTGCTGCTGCATTTTGGACCTGTTCTGAAGAGTCTTGAAAGGCAGTTCCACATGCTGCAGTTTTCAAAATGTTGCAACTACAAGTAATTATCCAGAGAGTCTCTCAATCTAAGAATAAGCACAACTGGTGCTCTATGTGAAGCTGTATCAAGGCCCACTTGGCCACAGCTTCTAGGTCCTCTTTAAGCAAAACTTGTGAGTCCGCGATGACCTTGAATAGGGAAGTATAGCCCCATATAAGAGTTACAGTAAGATGGACAATCTGAAGATGAGGGGACAGGGAAGGAATATCCACAAATACTGGGTCTTGACAGGACTGAGCATGTCTGTTCTCCCCCATTCAGATCCACACAAGATCCAGACACTGGGAAAGGACACTGAAAATATTATTTAGTGTGTCCAGTGTTGAGATAGAAAGCTGAATATCATCTAAATATTATGATACCAGACACCAAACTGATGGATGACATCTCCCTTTTAGTCAACACTGACTGAAACCAGCTGTTTTGAAAGAAGAGGAAACTCTGTGACATGATGTCCTCCAACTCTAAACCCCTTTGCTGGTCCAGAAGGATATATTGATAAAGGCTATCAAATGCCACTGGGAGATCAAGGAGCACAAGGATGCATTCCCCTTCTACTCTGCAAAAATATCAACAAATACAACCAATATAATCCCAGTATAATATCCCAGCCTGAATTGAGTCTTGCTGGTTGATCGCCTTCTCAGAACGGCTGGTTG
Organism: Ophiophagus hannah; assembly: GCA_000516915.1. NCBI lineage: Eukaryota > Metazoa > Chordata > Lepidosauria > Squamata > Elapidae > Ophiophagus > Ophiophagus hannah. The sequence goes on along the minus strand of AZIM01000386.1, from coordinate 85,837 downwards.
ATCGCCTTCTCAGAAACCTCCATTACAAAGTTTGTGGACAGGATAATAATTGCTCAAAACCATCAAGTCAAAGGATTACTTCCTCAATCTAGGCCAAAAAGAACAGCATCTTTCTCAAAAAAAACAACACCACTGTGTAATCCCAATTATAAGTCTCCTTCTGGGCAGCTTTGAGCACCCAGGAAGGATCTGAATTTAATAGGCAGGTCACTAAGCCCATGTTTTGGAGGCCCCTATCCACTTCATCAGGAGTCACAGCTTCAAATTCATCCCAGATAACCCTAAAGACCAGGGATCTCCAACCTTGGCCTTTGCTGGCTGAGGAATTCTGGGTGGCTGAGGAATTCTGGGAGTTGAAGTCTACAAGTCTTCAAGTGGCCAAGGTTGGAGACCCCTGCTGAAGACCATGTTTCAGGCACCTAAACTGAATCTGCCTACTCATACAACTCCATGTGGATTTGAGTGACTTTGTCTACCAGATAGTTACAATCTTCTTTACATTGGCCCTGCAGAGGTTGTCACCTTAAATAAGGCCATTAGATGATCATCAGCAGACACAATAAGGACTGAGATAATTCCATCTGTATTGAAGCAATGTAACCCAAATACTGTATGAGCTGTTACCCATGTTTGATCAGATTAATTCTTCATTTTCCTCCAATGGCATTTCAAGGCATTTCATCTCCTGGAGTTCCAAGATAAATCAAAGTAAATACCAAGATTAGTGTAGCACAGTAGGGTGATAATTAGGCAACTAAGAAGTCACCTGTTCCTAGCAATAGCCACAGAATCACGCATATGAAATTGGCAGTCTATTAAGTAAATAAATAATCTCATCCAATGGCAAATCATGTTGCAACTATCTAGAAGATAATTACTAGTAAGCATTGGGCATTTGATGTCTTGGAACAGGTCCAAGGTTGTCATGAACTTCTGAATTACTCTGGACTAAGCTTTGGGAGGTGACAAATGGAAATCCCCACAGAAGTACAGCTACTAAATCCAGCAGGTCAGACAGGGAGGATCTCAAGGCAGCCCAGCATTAATTTTGAATGTTGCCAAAAGCACAACTTTAAGAGGACCTCACAACTAGGTATCTATGGGGCAGTGCTTCTGAGAGCCCTAAATGATTCATTGAAGACAATAGCCACATCTTTGTCCCTACCTGGAAATATCAGTTGCTACAAAACTGATGTTCTGTTTCAAAGCAACAGTAAAATCAGTTGTTGGTGTACTTGTTTATGATGCTAATTGTTACTATACTGTTTTGGAGTGCAGAGAGGAGAACCTGATCTATTCCAAGCATAGCCCTCTGCCCCTTTCTTTCTCTAGTACTCAGGTATGTCAATACCACACTGGGCAAGCACACATTCTTCAGGCATTTTAACATCAGGGGTGATGGCCAACCATTTCCCACTAACTCAGCATCCCCTATAATTGTCACCCAGTTCCAACTGTGAGCTGCTGGCACCCAGGCATCTGTATTACCCCATCCAGGAATATGGTTCATCATGCCAGTCCCCTGTTCCTTCTCAGGAGTGGATATTTGCTTGAGAATGGTATTCTCTCAGATTCTGTTCATGATGCCAAATGTTAGGCCACCCAACAGCTAGTTGAGAGCCAGTAAGTTCTCTTGGAATTCAAACCAATAAATGCACTCGTAGAGCAAAGAGCCCAAAAGTTTATTCAAGGGCTATAAATCATAAGAGAAGCTGCTATATATCTAAACGTCCTTCCTCCGGAAGAGGACTCTGATAAGGTGGAAATATACAACACCTGTCTTAGACAACTAGTGCGTGTGTGTTATGGTCTGTACAAGATAAGGGTATCAGAGAGTAATCAATGTTCAATACAGAATGCATAAGGCAAGCAAGAAATTCAATGTGGGGTGATACTGTCATCCCTTCAAGACAGGGGTGGGATTCTACTGGTTTGGACCAGTTCTATAGAACCAGTTGTTATGATTCTGTGCATTTCAGGGAACCAGCAAATCATGCCCCTGGCTGGCCCCTCCCCTCTCCTCCCCACCCAGTCAGTTCTTATCGCGCATGTGAAACATTGCGTGCATGCACAACATTGCTGACTGCATTCCTCCCAGCCCAGTCACTCCTTAAGGTATTTCTTCTTTTCCCCCCACTGATGATCAGCTGTTCCAATGATCAGCTGTGCTGAGATCCCCCTCGCTGTCTTACTGCTTCCCCCAGGAGGCTTCCCTGAGGTCCAGGAGGCAAAAAAAATGATGTGTGTGTGTGTGTGTGTGTGTGCGCAAAAGAAGAAGAAGCCACACCCACCTAGCCACGCCCACAGAACCGGTGGTTAAAATTTTTGAATCCCACCCCTGCTTCAAGGTACTTCAAGCAAACAACCAAAAAAATTCAAGCCATGAGTACTAACACTGCTTTTATTGTAAGGTTACAGTGACTGAATCTTGCAAGTCTGAAAGCACTTCTCCCCACCTGGCTTTTACTTTCCAGGGAACTGGGAACTTCTGAGTCCCTTTCTCTGCTCTTATTTCTTCTGTGAGCTAAATTAGCTTCAGTTTGACCCTTGCCGGGACTGCGACTTCTTCTTCTCCTTCTGTCTCCCAAGGTTATTCTGACACCCCATTAGAGATACAGAGCAACATAGGCAGCCCTCGAGTTACGACCACAATGAGCCCAAATTTTATGTTGTTTTGTGAGTTTCTCCCATTTTACGACTTTTCTTGCCAGAGTTGTTAAGTGAATTGTTGCATTTGTTAAGTTAGTAACGCAGTTGTTAAGTGAATCTGGAGTCCCCATTTGTAGTAGCCACTGAGATCCTATGGATGGCGCTAGATGCTAGCAGCAGACTGCAGCTTTAGCTATGGGGACCTCTTTTGCTACTGCACGACCTCATCCTCTATCTGTTGGGTTGGAAAGTCCCGAACTTTCCAGGTTTATAGGTGATCTCATATACTAACATCACCACTAGTCTTAAGGATTGGTTGAGGGGTTGTACCAATGTAGTTGAGGGGTTTCACCCATGTGGGATCTATTCTCCAANCAATCCAAATGCTGTATCTATGCTACTCTTTCTTGCTTGTAAAAATGGTATAAAAGTAATAAACGCCACATATGTGGTGAGACATCTTTGGACACTGAAATGACTGGTTATTGAACTCCCACACCCATTGATTTCGCAAAAGCTGATCATGTGATCTTGGGACATTGCAACTGTCATAAACACAAACCCCTTGCCAAGCATCTGAATAATTGATCATGTGGCCATGGGGTTACTGCAATGGTCTCAGTGGTGGTATTCTACCAGTTTGTCCCAGTTCGGGTGAACTGGTAGTAAAAAATGCTACCAGTTCTGCCGAACCAGTAGTAAAAAACTGCTACCAGTTTGTCCAAACTGGTATTTCCGACGATCAGCTATGCCATATGATTTAGATTAGCTAGAAAGCAGGAAATCATCGGATTTCTTGCTTTCTAGCTAATCCAAATCACGTGACACAGCTGATCCCCCCCTCGCTGTTGTACTTACCTCGCCAGGAGGCTTCCCTGAGGCCCAGTAGGCAAAAAATGGAGTGTTGGGGGATGCTGTGCGGCCCCCGTGCCCCGTNTGAGGCCCAGTAGGCAAAAAACGGGGCACGAGGGGGGGATGCTGCGAAAGGGGGGAAAAAACCACATAGCCATGCCCACCCAGTCACATGACCACCTGGCCATGCCCACCTGGCCACGCCCACAGAACCGGTAATAAAAAAATTTGAATCCCACCACTGAGCAGTTGTAAGTATGAAAAACAGTCATAAGTCAGATTTTTCACTGCCATTGTAACTTTGAATGGTCACTAAATTTTTGTAAGTGTTGTAAGTTGAGGACTACCTGTATAGAGTTCTTAAGGTAACCTGGGGGAAGGGGGATCACATCTCTACAGTTTCTTGTCTTTTCTTCCACAAATGATTTACAGAAACTTTGTACAGTTGTGGCAGCTTTTTCTGCAAAATCATCAAAACCAGGGAAAACTCCAACCACTCTGATTTGGTGCAGACATGGGTAGACATAAGAAAACCCTCATATTTTATTTGTTTTTCGATCACATGCTACATTCCACTTTGCTCTTGAATTTCAGATAAATCACATAAACCACCAAGGAGTTGAGACCTATGAAATCATTGAGGAGGTCTCTAGATGAAAATAAACACTTAACGGTTGCATTCGTTAGAGTCACAACAAATGACACTAAATTCAGAATTTGACATATAAACTCTGTGCCACATTTCTTCATAATAATTTTTCTCTTGTCTCCTACGGGGGAGAAAAAAAAGTGGCTTTAGTTGGCAAAAAATAAATCTAACCATTCACTTCACCAACTTTTGTCTTTTGTTGACAATGGAAGGTCCTAGGTAGATTACCCTTTTCATATTTGGTCAGGAAGTCATTACCTGCTTGGCCCATGGGCCAAACACATCCACATTATTCCAAATTCTTCCTTCTTTCATGTGAGAAATGTGTTGGATAGAAAGACTAAGACTGGGGCGAGGTCTAAATGTGACCTACCTGCTCCCTTGAAAGCAACCCTGATATCCAAAAGAATCAGCAGGCTGTCTGGTAATTTCACTGTTGAGCATTTTGCTTGCCCTATAAAAAAAGTCTTGTGGAGGAGCCTGAATTTGAAGAAATGAGTAACATTGCATAAACTGTTGATAAAGAATTGTCCTTTGTTGTTCTTCTTGAGAAATACAGTAGAACCTCTGGTCACGAGCATAATTTGTTCCATAACTTTGGTAATTTCTTCTTCGTCTTCAGGAATTTCTGGGTCAGGGGTGGTGTTTGATCACCACCCGAGTATGTGTTCGTGACCAGATTCAAAAATTTTGTGAATTTTTTGATAGGAATCCAATTTGGTCGTGGTCAGAAGCGTTCGTGACCAGAGGTTCTACTGTACTTAGGGCAATCCCTAAGTTCTTGGGTCCAGATTAATCTAATCAGTTCCATTGTTTGGGATCCTGAGACAACAATCCAAATTTTGATGGGCTATGGAAGCTCCTTATTCCAGGATTCTTTCAATCCTGAAAGGTGAATCTTGAGCCAAAGGATCCCCGACATGTTATTGCTACAATGGCTGACTCCAACATGATTGGGTACAGTATTGCCTAACTTCAGAGAGAAGCAGAGATTTTGTTAAGGACTGGGCTGTACTCATCTCTAATGGTTTATGTTCTAATATTTACTGTAACAGCAATGCTAAAAAAGCACTGAAAGTTGTGAATTTAATTCTATAAAAATTAAATTTCTGGAAATCCCATATTGCTCACTAGAGCTTACAAAACATATGTTAGGTCAATCCTAGAATATTGAACAACAGTTGAACACTTGGAATCCTTACCACCTCTTGGACATTAATACAATTGAGCAAGTTCAGAAATACTTTACTAGAAAAGTCTTACACTCTTCTGTCCAATAGAATACTTTATGCTATACTAGGTTTGAAATTTTTGGTTTTGATAGTTCAGAACTGCAATGCTTATGGTCAGATTTAGATTGTTCATACAGAATTGTACATCTTACTTGCAAATGATTTTTTTTTTAGTTTTAATCATAATATAACACATGCAAACAATCGCTTTAAACAATGTAAACTGCTTTAAACTTGATTGTAAAAAAATCAATTTCAAAATCTGGAATATCTTACCTGATTCAGTCGGCTCAGCTACTGAGTTTCACAGTTTTAATTCCCAGCTGTGGACCTCATCTCATATTTAAGAGGTTCGTAAGGGGGCGTGTGTAAGTGCACTAACATGCCAATTGTCCCTGTCAGATTTTAGTTTTTTCATTTTGTTTGTTTGAATTTGTAATTTTTGTTTGACCAATAAATAAATAAATAAAATAAAATAAATAAAATAAAATACTTATTCCTCACATGTATCCAGGGGTGGGATTCAACTTTTTAAACAACTGATTCTATGGGCATGGCTAGGTGGGTGTGGCTTCTTCTTATTTTTGCAGCATCCGCCCCCCTGTTTTTGGGCCTCCTGGGCCTCAGNGAAGCCTCCTGGGGGGGCATTTTTGCTCCCAGAAGGCTTCCCTGGGGCCCGGGAAGGCAAAACACGGAGTGCGGGCACACACACGCACAGCACACACATCTCATATGCATCTTTTTGCCTCCTGGGCCTCAGGGAAGCCTCCTTGGGCAAAGCTGTAAGACAAGCAAGGGTGGCACAGCTGATCATCAGAACAGCTGATTGTCAGGAGGAAAAAAAAGAAATNCCTTAAGGAATGACTGGGTGGGGGAGAATGCAGTCAGCAATGTTGGGCATGCGCGATAAGGACTGACTTGGCAGGGAGGGGAGGGTGGAGAGGGGCGGGGCCAGCCAGGGGCACGATTTGCCAATTCTCCGAACTGTGCAGAATCATAACAATCGGTTCTATAGAATCTGTACAAACCAGTAGAATCCCACCCCTGCATGTATCACTGAAAAGGACTGCACTTTTTGCAAGATTTGTGCAGTTTCATTGGAATCTTCTCCCTTATATCTTTGCACATGAGTCAAGGGTACCAGCACAATCTTCTGCTGAAAACTCACTGAAGTATTTTTCCCAAATTAAGGAAAATGAAGTAAATATAATTGTTTCTCATATTTCTCGTGCTATTCTACTTACTAGGGCTTTCCTGGACTATGGTGATACATTTTTCCATAAAAGTAGGACAAAGGGTACTCCTTAAACAATTTCTTCTGCGACAATTAAAGCACATCAGAGCATCCACCACTGAAAGAGAGGAGACAAAATGGCAACTAAATCTGTAATTTTCGTAGACCATACTCTAGGGAACATGGTTCATCAATGGGATTTTTGAGTAAAAATGCAGGAAGACATTTGCACCAAAGGTTTTAGAATGTTTAGGCTCTGGGCTTCAAATTCAGTAAGATTTGAGATTAAAACATGAAGTTTTGTCTTAACAAAGGTAATAATTAAAAAAAATATATTGTGTTTTCTTCTGTTATGAATTGGATTTTATATTGAGAACTAATATGCAAAATTGTTAAGGGCAAGAGATAAGGAAATTGTCCAAAAAATTGTCTATATTTACCCATCGCTACTACAGGAAGCTCTCGACTTACAAACCATCACTTAGTGACTGAAGTTACAACAGGGCCTGTAAAAGAGGCAACCTGTATTTGATGTTCCAATGTCTGTCCCCTTCGGTCACATGACTGCATTTATGGCCATTTGCAATATTCCACAGTCACATGACTGCAATGGATGATGTTTTTGATGGAAACCAACACTTACTTCTTTTGTTGTTGTTGTTCCGTCGCTTCAGTCAACAACTTTGGCATTAACTTAAGCAAAAGCAGCATTCTCCTAACAACCACTGCAAAAAAGCTCATAATGTCAGATGCGGTCACAGGGTGACCCACTTTACAACTGTTATGAACAAAATTGCAAACTCAATTACAGTCATAAGTCAAGGATTATCTGTATCAATCCTAGTTTTTCTCAACTGACACTTTCACAGAACGCTTTTGTAGTAAAAGGAAAGTTTTATAGCAACAAGCAATTCCAACAGTAATTCCTCAAATTGAACAGGTTTGCTTAACAACCACAATGTTCACTTAATGACCATCCTGTTCGCTTAACAACCACTGTGTTTGCTTAATGATAGCCATGAAAAAGGCTGGAAAATTGCTTCTAAATAAATGGTTGCCTTGACTTTTGACTGCAATGACTTATGACCATAATTTCAAGTTCATGATTTCAAGTTTATGATTGCAAGTCAAGGACTACCTGTAAACCAATACAGGTAATCCTCAGTTTAGAACAGTTTGTTCAGTGTCCATTTGAAGTTACAACTGCATCGAAAAAAGTGATTTATGACTCTTTTTAAATGACCATTGCAGCATTCTTGGGGTCACATGATCAAAATTCAGATGCTTGGCAACTCATATTTATGACGGTTGCAAGGTCCTGGGGTCACTTTTTGCGAACCTTTGACCAAGCGAAGTCTCAATGGGGAAGCCAGATGCACTCAACAACCATGTAACTAACTTAATAATTGCAGTGACTCAGTTAACAACTGTGGCAAGAAAGGTCAAAAAATAGGGCAAAATTCACTTAACAACTGTCTCACTTAGCAACAAAAATGTTGGGGTTGATTGTGCTCATAGGTCAAGGACTACCTATATAATCTTGCTTGCATCTCACCATCTTGGGTTTCCCCAGTGCCCTGATATGGGCCCTAACTTAGAAAATAGAATAAAGATCTATAGTAACATTGATACGTTGAAAATGTATTTGAGTTAGGCTATGAATTTGTTCTTAGCCTTCTTCTTAGCTTTAAGAGGAAGGGACTGCATTTGTAAAAGAAGAAGGGTCAGCACTGAATGATCATGAGTGGTAACTTACCTTGTGACCAAAGCATTACAGCAAGAACACACAAGACAATTTTTCTCATTATTTTTCTGGAAATTGATTACCTGCAGTCAAAGGTTGGAAATTAGGGTCATTAGCTGTTTGGTATACCCTTTCTTTTGATTTTCACAAAAAACTGTGCACATTAATACATACCGGAATACAATTTAACCTGGAAGATTAGCCTATGTCACAAATATTCTGAGGAGTTTTATTTGTTAAAATAATTTAAAATATATATTCCTCAAAAAATGATTGACTTTGTTTTACTCACTGGGAAAAGGATACTATTTTTAACTATTACATAAGGCACTTTTACTTGGGACAGTTTACATCCTACAATGATACCTTTAATGTTATTAAATACATCTGCCTATCCAATGTCTTTGTGAAAGACGTGAAAAAGGGATAAAATGCCAAATCCAGTCTAAACATCTGGCTGAACCATAATAATAATTATAATAATGCTACAATAACAGTAAATAGTAAAACCATGTTTTCTCTGGACAACCAAACCTGTATTTCTTTGTCTAATTTAGGACATAAAGGTCCATTACTCAGTTTTAATTTTATACTGTATATTTGTTGTATAAATAGGCAACAAATTAATTAAACTTAATGTCAATGAAAAGATGAAACTTACCTTTTGTATAGCTAAAGCGAAACAAGGTTTTGTTCTCCTGACGTTATGTACAGTTGCAAGTATAATGTGGTTGTCCTCTCTTCTCATTGTACTAGGAATTGCTGTCCATTAATTTGTTTTTGCATATGAAATGCAAAGGTTCTAATGATGCTAAACATCTTGGAACTCTCCTTGATAGAATTTTCTGCATACAGTAAATCAACAGCCCCCAAATTTTCTGTGCTTTAAAGATGATTACAATTGTATGCAGCCGTCCACTACATTCTGTTCTGACTTCTAGAGCAAATTATGAACTGAACTGAACACAGAATTAATGGTCTGCATCTGAGCAAAACCTCTCATCTACAGAATTGATGGCAGTATCGAATCTAAGGAAATAAAAATTGATGTTCAAATTTTGCTGGGGACCTGTTACAGGTTCACCTGCCCCTTCATATGAGATTGGTTTCTGTTCCTCCTTAATCACATGACTTTTAAATTGAGCTTCCATTGCTTCCAAAGAAAGGAATGTGCATTTCCCAATATTTTCTTTAAAATTTCATTATTTCTGGACTTACCCAGATTCTTTTGGTGTGTGTTCCAAATAATCAGCAGTTTCCTTACCATTAACAATTTCTGCTGAAGTTGTTTGCTTGTGAATTAACTGCAGAATTTTTTTTTGCACCTGATAACAACAGAAATCCCAAATTCAAATTTAGAAATCATAATGGCCTTCTGCTTGGATTTGTACAGAATTATTAGATGTACCTGTTAAGGAAATGTCATTTGATATTTCTGTTAAAGCCAGTGATGGGATTCAAAAAATTTTACTGCTGGTTCTGTGGGCATGGCTTGGTGGGCGTGGCTTCGTAGGCATGGCAGGGGAAGGTTACTGCAAAATCTCCATTCCGTCCCCACCCCACTAACCTGCNTTCCAGCTCTGTTTTCCTGTGCAGGGCAATCAAAGGAGACCCAGCCAATCAGCTGGGACTNTACTCCAAAATCCCCATTCCCTCCCCACCCCA
>AZIM01000385.1:753551-765510 GCA_000516915.1 Ophiophagus hannah | reverse complement strand
GGACTTCAACTCCCAGAATTCCTCCTCTAACCATGTTAGCAGAGGAATTCTGGGCGTTGAAGTCCACAAGTCTTAAACTTGCCAAGTTTGAAGACCCTCATACTACAGCTTCAGTGCAACCTTTTGCTGATTTAGTTCCTGTTCATGGAGAGAAGGAGAGGAGGATTTATGGTAACAGATGAGAATTTAAGTAAGCCCAATATGGCCTAAAGCAGTGATGGTGAACTTATGACATGAGTGTCACAAGTGACATGTCATATTATTTTTGGTGACACACCTAGAGGCTGCATTAGAGTTTTGTGTGCGCTTGTGTAGCTTCCAGACCACCTGGAAATTGTACAAGAGGACTTTGCTCTCACGCAGCCTTTGGAGCCTCTGAAAATTGTGCAAGAATGTTCTTGCATGATTTTTTGGAAGCTCCAGAGGCTGCACCACATTCTCGTGCAGCTTCTCAAAAGGATAGAAAATTATCATGGATTTTTGGAGGTTCCAGAGGCCATAACAAGAATATGATAGGCTCTCACACAGCCTCTGGAGCCTCCAAAGAGCACAAGAACAGGGCATGCTTTTCTGTTCTTATGTGGCGTGCATATTACTATCCAAAGTGACTCTTTGTTATGAATTGTTTATGTTTTTGGGGGGAGATGACGACATGTCAACAGAGTGAAGTTAAGCTTTTTCTGAATTTTTGACACACCGAGCTTAAAAGATTCATCATTACTGACCTAAACCCTGCTACTGCCTACCTCATACTAGAACAAAATGAAAAAAAAATCAGTCATCAGCGGTGGAGGGAGAAGGAATAGTTCACTGGATTTCAGTCAAAAGTGTCCAGGCAAATAATCTGGTCAACGAGCACAGTTCCATATCCAACTATTTGTCATTCAGAATGTATTTTGTTTTTTGGTTAAGACAAGCATTTATTAATTAAATATAACAATATCCCATGTAATTAGTCAAATAAGCTGACATATCATTTTGCATTTTAGTGGAGACACATTCTTATGCTGGAAACCTTAAAAGAAAATATTGAGGCCAATGTGGAGGGGAGCAATTCAACTTACCATATAAATTAATATAACGAATGCAACTTTCAACCACAAGTGGAATGGCCTGTCCCGAATCCTTGGGAAAGAAATAGCATTTTTTTTAAAAAAAATGAATATATTGATTTGGGTATATTGATCTGATGAGAACAGGGGTTTCATGAATCATACTCAAGCAAAATTGCAGGTTGAAAAATAAGCTCTGTTAGTTTAGTCACCAAGTTAGCAAGAAATTAAAATACGTAAGCTTTCAAACAGTAATCTGCACGTCCTTTATACTGTCCACTGTAAGAAAGTTAATTTGGCAATGTTCCCAAGAAACCTAATCTTGATTATCAAATTGAGGTATCTGGATCAAAGCTATGAGCCAGACCAAACCTTGGCTAAGCTACACTAATGCTTCCCATTTAACATATTAAGTCTGCCAGCATATTTTTTTATTTTTCCACAAAACCAGTTTTTAAGAGCTCTGCAGAACCTTGTATATTTATCTATATGTATGAGTGTGTTTGGGAAAGTTATCCTCTTGTGAACTTTGGCTTTTGTATTCATTCTTCTTTTTCCTTCAAAGAAGGGATGTTTTAAATAGGCCCTTGAATGATAGCAACTTCTTACAATAAATAACACACATATTTTTCTAGATAGGGGGCCTCTAATCAGTACCTGATTTCTTGTTCGAGCATTCCTTCTTCCTCTGATAAGCAAATAAAGCAGCAAAGTAGGGGAGAAAAGAAAAGGTTAAGCAAGAGTAAGAACAGTTAGGGTAAGCATATTTTCCAGAGGCTATGAAAGCTCAAATGCAATGGCAGCTTAGAAAGAACTACAGTAGTTCAGGCTCTGTCCAACACCCATAGAACTGCTTGGTATGCAATTACTCTGCTTTGGCAATAGACTCTCAGACTCTTCTTGCCATTTTCCATTTTCCCACATGGAGTTCTTTCCTACATTTGATTTTATTTACATAACTCTCTTGGTAAAACCCAACATTCTTGTCCTTTGCATTCTGGGGAATACCTCAGTTCGATGGACAGAGTTTGTTGCTTTAGTATTCTACATTTCTTAAAATGCTTTCCCCCCCTTTTTGCTGGGCTGTCTTGACTTCCTTGCATGTGCAAATGTTTTTACTTTTTGGTTTTGATGTTAATTTCAATATTAAAATTATTTAATGTTGTAGTTTTACCTCTTTTACTGTATGGGCTGCAGGTTATTCACTTTTTTTTTTTGAAAGAAAAAGCTGGAGGTTGTCCAAATTATTCTGAGTACTATTTGCAGTTCCAAGATATATTCCCAATGTGGCACTTCTATTGGAAGCAGACCAGGCAATGCCATTGTGGCAAGACTGAATTATGGTATTTAATTATCTGCTTTTTTTTTTAACCAAAAGATCAATCCCCCTTCATTTTGCTTGATTCTTTCTATTCAACTTAGTGGCTACTGGTTATAAGTAAATGGGTAAGATTGGACCTCTTCCTGAATTATGCAGTATTCCTGAATTTTAGCAAATCTAAGGAGACAATAAAGCAATCGAGACCAATAGTCTCAGTTATTGTGCTTTGAGAATTTGGATCCCTATCAGGTTCCCTCTGAAGTATTGGAAGTTAAAAGTTAGCATTATACTTCACTATATTTTTCTAGCTTGCTAAGTGAGATAAAAATTAGATGAAGGACCACTTCCGCAAAGGTTCCTGTGGCACCCCTTTCCCAGCACCAGATGAAGACCTACTTGTTAATGTAGATCTTTAAAACAGTTTATATTTTATGATCTAATACTCTTGTTTTATAGGCAAGTTTTAATTATCACGCTATTTCTTAACCAATTACTGTTGTAGTTTAAGTTTTATATTTGCTTTAGGAGTGCCTGAATAAGCTACATGAAGAGCAGATATACAAATTTGGTTAAATACTGAACAAAACCCAAGAATTCAGATAAATGCCACTTTTTATTTTAATTTTGATTTGCAGGAAATATTTTTCTAAGAGAGGAAATCATGTTACATTTAAATTTCAGGATGTCTGTATAAACCCCAAGCTTCAAAGAACCAGGATAGTCCAGCCTGTAGTAACAAAATATGATAGGCTACAAATTAGCCTGCTGGCAGGAATAAAGGATGCTACCCTAACATTTTGTTTCAGCAAAATCTTTCTTATTACTTCATCCCTTCCCTTTGCATAAACAAAAATAGAGAACTCCAAGAGTGAAGTGTGTCCCTTGCAAGTTCGAGTGTGGCACCAGCAGACTTGGTCCCTGAGAGAGAGAGAAAGATAGCATACCAACCATTTTCATGGTGTGATGTGCAGTGCATGGGAAAGGCCAGGTCCAAGGAAAGGAAACAGGTCAGTGGTTAGAAGAGGAAAATGCTACCATTACATCCACAGTGTTCACAGACTCTTACTGTTAAACAGTCAATACCTTAATGAATGTTTCCATATTGCCGTTAAAGAGTTTATGATTATAGACTGAGAGAGGCCTAGGTCTCCTCATTTTCTGTGGTTTAGGGGGAAGACAGGGGGGCCTGGGAAAATGGAACAAAAGAAATCATAAAACATCAGTGTGAATACAATGGCAGGGAAAGAGCTCCAAGACTGCAGAGACCCGGGGAAGCCTCTGTGAAGGTGAACGCATTGCTTCCATGAACCTTGATATCTTTTTCAAAAGTATGTCATTTAAATATCGAAGACATGAAGAGCAACCCTGAATCTTAAGGATACAACGCCCAGCTTCCTTACTTTGGAGGAAGAGGGTTGGGAAATTGCTTACATATTGCTATTGGGAAACTTCTATTTAAAATGTAGTTCACTTTAAGCGGGAAAAAACAATATTTAAAATAAGCTGGGAGGTAAAGGCAAATCTTCTTTTCCAGAAAAAAATTCTAAGATCTTATACCACCAAGTTCCTAGCTTTTTAAATTTTTACACTAACTTCATCTTTTCTCAATCCACTATTATCCTTCGCTAAAAAGGACCGACCTAGTGCATTCTGACAAATTAAAACGGTTTCTTTTAATTGCCTCTCCAAATTTAAAAAAATCCACATTCATACAATTAAAATGACTCTTTTTCTACAATTTGAACTGACCAACCCCTTCATAATCCTGAATTCTCATAGATTTAGAAAAATAATTCCACATTTGAAGGAAGCTGGTTTCTAATAATTCTACCATTATTAAAACAGTTTCAAATTTCTTTGCTAATCCTGCACAGTGCATTAAACAATGAAGCTTTACTGTTATTTTAAAATTTCTTTCTGGTTCTTTTGCTGCATTGGGCGTCAGACCTCACAATCTATTGTTCTTCCTTTTTCTTTATTATTGCAAACTGAGCTGAAAAGAAGAGTTACATTTATTTGGGAGTTCTGGAGCCATTTGCTTGTATCTTTCTTCCTTGGCAGAAAGCATACAGACCTTTGAATAAGTCTACAGGCTGGGCCAGAATGACCAGCTCTGAACAGTCCTTCAAGGCATGTGCTGTGCATATTAAAGAGAAGGGGAAGCATGACAAACAATAACAAAGAAACTGATTTTACTATCCTCAAATCTTGGAGCAGGAGTGAACTTTTACAGATTAAAAAATTGTTCAAAAAGAAACCAAGATAATAAGCAAGATTTTAAAGCTAGCATATCCTTTTCTTATAGCATGTTTTCATATAAGAGAGTACTAAGGAGCCTAGAGCATACTCAATTTCTTTGGGAAAAAATCACACTGCACTTCAGGGAGCTCAGATACTGTAAATCTCTCTTTTGATCCAATTTGTGGCTCAGAAATTATTATTCTTTCTCTATGTTGATTTTATACCTCCTTTAAAGAATATAGTACTCAAGGCTCCCAAGAAAACACCAAATAAATGCTGGCTTGGTTTTTTTGTCCTATTCCTCAGTATCTTCATGTAGCTGGTTGGCTCTGTGTGCTGGTGCTCTGTATTTTGCTTAGGGATTAGGCAGGTACCTTGACTCAACATTTTGATTTGGTTAGCATAAAAGCACATTAGAAATGTGCAAACCATGGTCCAAGACACAGTCCATTTATATCAAGACATTAACTACCAGCATTTGTAGTGTCTGAACATATTCTCCATGAACACTTGGGGCTTCAGTAGAAATAGTCCTGGTGAAGGGAAGCATAGGGAAGCAGTGCTTATGAGAAACAACGCATAAGAACTGAAACAAACTAAGATGACTGGGGTTTTTCCTCCCATTATATCCAAATTATTTAACTGGATCCATTTGATCTTCTCAGCACCACCAGAAGAGGCTAGCTGGAGTTTGGCCTTTTTAGACAATAGAGTTCCAGTTTAGGCAAAATGAGTTAGGTAAATTTGAATTCCCAAGATTGTTGGGGGCAATAAGCTGACTTTGTAAGAATGCCGCCTGGTAATAAAGCAGGCATATACAATGGAANTCCAGAGATTGTAAGCCGCCCTGACTCTCCGGAGAAGGGCGGCATATAAATGTGAATTTTAAAAAAAAATCCCTTACATTTCAATCAAAATAACTGAGATACTTGGAGTGCCTCCTGTATGATTTCTGCATACAGGAAATTAAATATCTTGTATTCATTATAAACTTAAGAGTCTGTACATGTTATCTTGCACCTTCTTCTATATATATATTTGGTTAACTATTATCCTCTCTCTTTTCTATCTTTCTGTGAGAAAATTTAGAACTAGTCCACCTGCTAGGTCTACAAACAGCTTTTCTCTACTATTATGATTACTTCTTTATGCCCACATATTATGTAGATCAAAGAAATTTGGAAATCTTTCCTTTAGCTGAAAATATAAATGATCATTTGAGCTAATGATTCCCCATTATTGGCATATTTGCATGAAAATGTAAGCTAATCAATCCCTAATTTAGCAGTAGCTATTACTATACAGCCATAAATACATAAATCAGCTGTGGGTAGCTTACCTTCTATGAAACCCATTCAATTCTTTCATAACTGCTTTTTTATCACTACAGCCAACTGCTTCTAAATTACCTTTCACTACTTAACTGAATCATAAGTTGCTGTCCTTCCAATTTCTGAGAGCAGCTCACTTTTGTCAATGCTGTTTCTTTCTTTCTAAATTTCTTCTCTCCCCCTCCCTTGCTCTCCTTTCTTATGGGAATTCAAAATGTATTCTTATTCCTAATGCCTATTTTTCACCCTCTTTATTATAAAGAATGGTTTAGAAAGCATCATATATCATGATCTGGAAATTAATCCCATATCTGGGGATTTAAATATATTTTTAAATTTTATTTATTAAATGTAATTTACACGGCCTCCCATCTCACTCAGTGTGACTCCAGGCAGCTTTAGTTACTTGTCCCTGAGCATATATTAACTAGCAGAGGAAAGAATTCCAGTTTGGCTAAATATGCTGGTCACTATTATAAGTAGCTGAATAAACACTGATACATCCAAGAAGCCTCTGCAGTACTGTCTGCTGACAGAGCCTTATGTGATTTCAGAGCCAGTCAGCTGGAAATTGCCACTGCAGCAAGTACAAGAGGCTTTTTTGTTGTCCTTCTAATTAATCTATTTGAGTAATGCAGCCAGAAGTAAGCTACTCATGCAGGGGGAGAGTTGCCGTTTTCTCCCCCCTATAGCACATGCTTGGAAGATTTTTATAAATTTGAAGCAGATGGATTTTAAATAGTTCAGTCCTCCTTATAGAACAGGGGTGTCAAACTTGCATCATCATGGTGGCGTCACGTGATGTATCGTGACTTTCTCCCCCCCTTCGCTAAACTGGGCATGGGCATGGGCATGGCCAGCACTTGACGCATCCAACCCACAGGCCACGAGTTTGACAGCCCTGTTATAGAAGGAGTAGCAACCAATCACCAGCATAAAACAGAAACACAAAGAGTTCCACTTACCTAGTTGTTCCACATTCAGCTCTTTCACCTGTGGAAGGGCGGAAAGAAACCAAATGTTAATTGCAGCCTTACTATTTATTTATGTATAGGAGTACTTTGTTGGGGGAGGGGAGGGAAATCAGTATTAATCCTATAGCCCAGTGTTTTGAAACTTGGCAAGTTTAAGGTGTATGCACTTCAACTCCCAGGATTTCCCAACCAGCATAGGAAAGCCACAAATTTTAAAGTTGGCAAGTTTGGGGAAAAAACAAAACAAAAGCTGCAGGAGCCCATAGAATCTGAAAAGATATTTCAATCAGCATTTTGCAGGATATGCCTAGATCAGATTTTTGAAGGTCTTTTTAAAAATCGATGGTATTTTAATTCTTGTATTTTCATTGCCTTGTTTTGTTAATGGTCTATTCAACTACTTTTTTTATTCTTATATACTATTGTAATATCTTTCAGAAGAAAGAGCACTCCCATCATTATCATCCACATATACTCCAAACAGTTTGAAATTTAAGAGCTTTGTAAGTTCCCCTCCCAACAGTTGATGTGGTGTTATATGTAATTCCCCCCTCCCCCACATATTTCTTTCCACGGTCAATTTTCGTGCTATGCTAACTATATTGCAAACTGTTTTTCCTTCTCTTTATTTTTTTTAAATAGTGTCTAAGAAACAGGTGAGGGTTTTTTTGAGGAATTGCAATGCATGGGCAAGAGACATTTACCCTTTAAATGTCTCAGAGAACTCCATGGCTACCAACCAAAGAAAAGCGTTGCTAATAGAAACATTTTTCTGTTGCTTCAAACTGTGCAAAGGAGTTATTTTTCAGAAAGCTGGAATTGGGGACCAGGGACCTCCCTTCCCTGTGCACTGTAATTGTCTCCCCAATGCCTCCAGCAGAAATAAATTAGAAGACAAACTTGTATTGTGCTGCATATTTATTATAGTATGTAATTTGGCCACCAAATAACATTTTCCTAAGAACAGATTGGGATGTTTCCTTCAGAATACAAGCCTATTTGGTTTAGTACAGAATCCTCTAATTCTAGAAAGATTCTAGAAAGATTAAGTGTAGATGCAAGATACTGAATCTGGACTCTTTAAAGGTAATCCTTGAATTATGACCAGAATTTCCATCACTAAGCCACATGGTGGTAAAGTGCAATACCACATGACTTCGTTGTTTAGTAACAGGAATCCCAGCAGTCCTGGCTGCAGTTGTTAACCAAATGTCACTGGCCACTAGGTGAGGACCCATCCTTATCCAAGCCATTCCTAGCTTGGTCCCTCCCAGCCCTGAGCTTTGGTAAGGTAAAAACTATCTCCTTTGCTTCCTCTTCAACTTCCCCTATGCACCTGTCTCCTCCCCCGCCTTCTCTGCCCAATTGGCTGCCCTGTCTCAGCTGGCTGCTCCCGCATCCAGGCCTCTGCTGCTGAGTAGTGCAACCTCAATCCTCCCACTCCACCAATGTCAGTCATCCCACGATCCTAGCGCAAAGCTCTAGCCAGTCTTCCTGCAGGCCTTTGGCATCTTGGATGTGCCACTGGTTGAGGCGCATCCAAACCTGGCATTATGCAAGGAGCTGCCACCAAGTCTCCTTACTGAGGCCAATGGATGTTTCTCCAAAGCATGTGCTGCTTGTCCTTGTGATGCTTCAGAAAGCTTTTGCATCCTTCCAAAGCCTCCTGAAAACAGCATGCACTATTTAGAGAATGGCATAAGCAGCCTCAAGAAGAAGGGCTGGCACAGCCAGCAGCTGCCTCACATAGGATCAAGCCAAGTACTAAACCACTGGAGAAAGAAGACAATAAAAATTAGCAGAACCTGTGAAACACAGGGTGGCAGTGGCTTTGCATTGTGGCACTTGGGTGGCTGGCCATGATGCATGGCTTGTGGGGCCCTCCCTGCAGCATTGGGGGCTGGCTGAGACTGCTAATGGACCCAGACCTCTACTTCAGTCCCAGTGCTCCTGCTGCTGTGCAAAGTGGCAGAAAGGGTAGAAGGGAGGGGGTGGAGATATTGTAGGCAAGTGGGGGGAATTCCCAACAAAATCATTATTCAAAATAAACCTTTTCAGATCACAACAGTTTGAAGTGTTACAGGATCCGATCTGGGTCGGTCACTGGGATCAGTGGCTTTGTCTTCTGAGCTTTTGGACTCATCCTGGAGCCCATCTTCAGGGAACTTCTCTCCAGGCTAGAACTTGTGCTCCTGGAGCCCATCTTCTCTCTCTAGCCTAGAGAGAAGTTCTCTGAAGATGGGCTCCAGGAGCACAAGTCTGAAAGCTCGGAAGACAAAACCCAGATTGGATCCTGCAACATTATCCTGGGACATGTATATTCGCCTTCATTCATGAGTTTGAAGTGTGTTTGTTCCATTCACATCTCTGCCTTTTTTCCCCAAGAAACTCAGCAGGGCATATATCCTCATACCACTAAGATAGTTTACATTGAAAGCAAGTGAATTGGTTCAAAATCACCCAATGATCATCATGGCACTTTGAAGCTTATCTTTTTTGTTCTGCTGAAGTTATGAGCAACTTTCATTAGATAGAAAGCCGCAACTTGCTTCCCAACTAGCTTTCAGATTCCAGCCCTCCTAGTGGAACAATGGGAATACTCAGTTCAGTGGCACTGTTTTGGTTATTGTTAATTTGGAGAAACATATGTGTAAAAATGGGAGATATACCACTTCAAACCTCCTGCTCCCATTCTCACCTTTAAACTCCCCACAAGCAGTCTGAGAAATGGCCTCAAATACAGCTAGTTTGTTATTAAATATTGAGACACTTTTTAACTATTTTCAGTGTTGGGACTAAAAGAAAGATTGATACCCTTAATTTTGTTTGAGGAGGGGGGGGGAGACCATGACATTAAGTTTCAACTATTCTGATTAAAATATTACAAAAGGACCTTAATTGTTGATGGACTATATATGGGTGCCATAGACGTGTTGTATCCATTTCATGGGGTGCTACTTCTAGTCTTAATCACTACATTGCACCACACTTAATCTTAATTACACTACACTTAAACACACCACACTTCACTACACTTCATCATTATACCTTAATCATTATACTTGCAATGGTTCTGTCCCACATTATGTAAAAGAATGTGATCTGACCTTAGGAAGGAAGCAATGAAGCGTTAAGGGAGAAGAAAAGAGTTCCAATAAAGTGGAAAGTGTGAGAAAGAAACTCAAAATAACCCTGCCTTGATGTTATTTCTGACAGGATTTCATCATTCTTACTGAAGAAGCTGTCTCTAGCTCAGGGCTGGATTGTGGAGTTTTAGGTACTCAGACAATGCCAAGAACTCCATAGTTCAAGATTCTGTTACTTAACCTTGCCTATCTTGAACATAGCTGATGTACTAAATATTACAGGATACATACTCTGGTTGTGTTTATTTTCTGGATGCTGTCTCTTTAATTTACATGCTTATATTATATAAAATTTACACTTACACTGGAAAAGCAAAGACGTTTTGATTAAATGATAGCCCAGGTGAAATGTTTAGGATTTACTTTAATGAGAAACTTTGTTCTGCAGAGACAACATAGTTCTTGTCAAGGCAAAATAGCACCATGAAATGCTTTAACAAGGTGCTTTGTCACTTTATATCCTCGACTGGCATTTCCAATAGCTGGAATGAGTACTGTATTTTTGCAGCAGCCTCTGCTTCTGGAAATTCTGGGCAAGGCTGCAAGATGACATAAAGCAAATTTATCTCTGTTTTGATACGGTCTTTCAGCTAAAAATCTCACCAAATCAAATTATCCAATAGAAGTTTTCCACAGCCTTATTAAATGAACATTTTAAAAAATTAAGCAGATTAACATGAATTCAAAAACTAGAAGGAAATATTTAAAAATGTATTAACTTAAACAATTACAAAGAATAACTATTATTATAGAAATACCTCATTGTTTAGACATTCATTTATTCATTACTTATGACTGTTAAAACCCAGGATATCTGTGTAATATAATAAGTACAACCAGTCATTAAAGGGAATCCAAACTTATCAAGAATGGCATTGAACAACTGTAAAACATAAATAAAACTCTATTGAAATATAATGAATACCACAATCTAATTCCTATTTACAACTTCATTCAAAAATAGATTTTTCTTTATCTTTATCTCCACCTTGCCATTAATGCAAACTTCTCAAGACAGCAATGGCCTGAAATACCCATCAAGTGGAGTCATTTCAGAAAGAACTCAAATCCAGAATTACATCAAAGAGCTTCATAAAGAAAAAGGCAAGGGGTTTCCGAAATAGATAGCAAGCAGAACACATGCTAAAGGATGGAACTGAAAATCAAAGCTTACAGTCAACTTTAAAGAGAAATGGGCAAAACCTTGGGTGCTTTTTAGCAAAGGAATAAAACTTCAAGGAATGTAAATGTGTTTTTTTTTAGAAAGACATTAAACTGTTCATGATGAAGAAAGAAAGTAAAGAGAAACTAATTCAAGACATTAATAGTCCACAGTCAATTGAATATTGGGCTAGTAGGAAGATCTTGATTCACGAGGATGTGAAAAGACAAGTGCTTGCAGTTTTAATTGACACATCATGCTCTTAAGAACTGCTGTATCATGCATTAACTAGTATTGTAATCTTAGCAGGTTATCAGTCTTGTCTAAACCCACACAGCTCAAGATAAAACTAACTGTAGTCCTGCCTCTCATTTATCAAAAGCCTATCTTTAGAAAAGGCCTCTCTCGAATTCCAAAGCAATGTCTAATGAAATCCTCACCACTGCTGCTATGAAGCACAGGCTTAATCACATGAAGCTAGATATGCAAGTAGCAATCCTTGATCTCTTTAAGGCTGTACCTTTTGGAAGATTACCAACTTCAACGGCAAAGAATGAAATTTCAAAGACAGAGCTGAAAGCATTAACAAGTTGCTATTGTTACCCATAGTTGACTCTTAAGGAAAAAAATCCAAGTAACAACAATCAATAGAGTAGAGTAGAGTAGAGTAGAGTGGAGTAGAATAGAATANGAATAGAATAGAATAGAATAGAATATTTTATTGGCCAAGTG
>AZIM01000385.1:591635-606156 GCA_000516915.1 Ophiophagus hannah | reverse complement strand
TAGTAAAAAAAAATTGAATCCCTCCACTGGATCAGCTGTTTCAAATAAGACTGTCTTGTAAGTGAATAAACTGTTGTACACCATATTGTGTGTACATTATATGTACGTGAACTGACTACCGCATTTGGAAACTTCAACAAGAACTAAATGAGAAAAGTATGTCTTAAAACTGACATCAACGCATATAAATGGACAAACACAAAATTGGAAAATGCCATTATCTTGCTTCTCATTTGTTCTGTTTGTATTCTCTCTCTTTCCCAGGGTATCATTTCGACAAAAAAACAATGAACAGTACAACTCTAGATGGGACAGCCTGTTTGGTGCAATGGTAAAGGCATCAGGCTAGAAACAGGGCACCTTGGGCACAAAGCCAGCTAAGTGAACTTGGACCAATCGCTTTTTCGCAGCCCTAGAAAAGAGGCAAAAGGGCAAACCACTTCTGGAAAATCTTGACTGGGAAAACTTGTCACCAGGAGTCAGCACTGACTCAAACACATACAGGCACACACACAAAGGACCAAATTTTACACTGTATATATAGCGAAGTTCAGGGAGTTTTACAGGCAGATAAGTAGACATAACATTGTAGGAAATTCTTATTGCGATAAGACCCGTTGCCAATTAAGGGTGCACAGAAGCAAAGCTTCATCTCTTCTCATCTCCACCCATCCCCATTTCCTTTTATTGCCTGCAAAAACACCGAAAGAAGCCATTTGATAAGGGAATATCAAAGTGTTTTTCAGTAACTGGGAAGCTAATGCGCCTTTTTTTTTCCTACTGCAATTTTGACTGGCACAATGGACAATAGGACCCTTCTGGCGTTACCAGTATCTGGGCCAGCAAAGAACAAAAAACAAGAAATGATGGAATCATTTATCAGATTAAGCCAGAACTAATTAAATTGCATTGTGGTTCAGTATGGCTGTGCAAATTAGATCAGTGTGATAACCTTGGTTTCAATTCCTAATACACACAGCCATGGTGCCATAGAAAGAATAAATCAGAAAGAGGCCACCAGGCTGAATATTAATCATGGGTGGAGGCAGTAAGGCTAACCAGTGCTGTTAACACGGATCAGTTGAGATAAAGCAGCTGAGATTAGATTGTGGGGTCCTTGGTGCTCTCTGAGCTTGGTTGTTTTCTAGCAAACATCTCTGCAAGGAAACAGCCAAGCTCAGAGAGCACCAAGGACCCCACAGTTCAACCGTTAGCTTCAAACATTCTCTTCTATGAGATAGTTTAGAGGAAACAAGCATGTGATTCTTTTGTGATTCCACTCACAGGAAGACCCTGTTCTAAGATAAACATCAGTAAGACAATTACTAATGAAGTTTAGCTTAGTATATGTGCATACACAAACACTGTGTTGTTCTCTTTCAGAATGAGCAACATTATGCAATGGTGCAGAAAAGAGAAAGAAAAAATATATAATTAAATCTAGTATGTCATCACAATATTATGCCATATCTTCCCATCCTTGCAAAATATCCTTGCTACCCAAGCATCCATATACTAACTCCTATATTGCTTTTTGCTTTTCAAAATATCTCTTTTCATCATCTCCATCCAACCATGACTTCTGCTTCTCCTTCCTTTCAACCCATTCACTCTTCTTTCATCTTCTGGTTTTTGCAATTCAATCATCATTCATTGTCTTTATATGTCTAAACCACCTCAGCCCATTTATTTCATTCACTCACTTTTGTATTCAATCTACATTGATTTAATACTACTTAGTGTTGGGGGTGTGGTTTTCTCCTTGGTAGTTCTTTTTACGTTTCTACAGACATACCTAATTCTCTCTTCCATAAAATAAAGTGGGCAGAAAGCTGTTCATATATACAGTCATTTTGCTCCTTTTGACAAGCATTCATTCCTTGAAACAGATCACATATGCAAGAGACTTTACCTCTGTAACAATACTTGTACATCTTAAAATTGCTCCATTTATTTTCTCATGTTTATTAATCCCTCTACCAAATACACAAATTCATCCCCTTCCTCTAGATCAGGAGTGTCAAATTCATAGTGGCATGGCAGCATCACATGACATATTGGGATGTTTTTCCCCTTAGCTAAACTGGGCAGGGACGGGGCCAGCATGTGATGCATCTGGCCCATGGGCCGTGAGTTTGACACCCCTGCTCTAGGTTTTTGCAATGTATGCATAATTTACAATTATTCGCTCTCTTTTTCTTGTCTGGCCCAACTGCCTTGACCTTTGATTTATTAATTTTCAAATCAATACTCCTTGTTGCATCTACAATGTATCTTACATGCTGTAAATCATTTGGGCCCTCAGCTGACAATGAAAATTAGTTTTCATGCTATCAAAAGTAAACAATTTGATTCTGCATCTGGTCATTACTAAAACAACAGAAACTGTATCTCCTGCTCAAGAGAGGAATATTTTTAGCTCTTTACATAGCATTCCTTTCAATGTCCCTGTTTGACATATCACTGTTATTCTCACACATTTCGCTAAATATTCCTTCCAACATTGCCTCACTTCAGTTTCATTACCAATCACTTCATCACTTTTTAGTTCCATTTCCTATACTGCAGGTTTCTTGTGTAGTCCTTTTAATATACTTCCACAATTTTTTTTACTTCCAAAAAGTGAATGAGGAAGCCTTTTGCCTCATTTAATCATTCCTTGTGTGCAAGATCTTGTTCTCTCTATAAATATTTTGCAAATATCTCATTTTTGGAGCAATCATTCTCTGTTATGTATGGTTCCTCACCAGTCTCTTTCACATAATTGTTCCACTAAGCATCCTTTTTCATACTTCCAAAAAGCATGGTTCTATGATTTTTCTGTGGCACTATTAATTCATAATTATTTCACTTATTTCAAGCAATTTTAATATCCTCTTTTCTTAAGCCCATTTTCCACTGCTTGTGTTAGAAAATTAATTTAAGCTTCTGTAGTAATTCTGCTCTCACTTTTGTTTCTTTCACACTTTTCTATTTCTTCCATGTTTATTTAGTTCAAAAATCCATTTCACTAATGGATTCCATGAATCATCTATCTCAATTCAGAACCTCTCATTTATCTTTTACATCTTATCTTTCAGTCAGCAATCTAATCAATCATGCTTCTTTATTCATTCCTGTTCCATAATATGCATGAATAACTATTCACAGCTGTTGGTGAGTGGGTAACCTTATAAACACTGGATAAATGAATAAAATATTCTCAGTTTATATTTCATAAGCAACCTTTGCATTCATAACTAAACCCATATCTTCATTTTCCTGCATGGATTCATTAACTGTATCAGATCAAACCTCTTTCATTCAGAACTACTCCCTTCTTCCCTGTTATTTTTCGTATCACTCATTTTATATGTGAACTCATACTCTTATATTGTCTACTGATGCACATTCCCTAGTCACAACCTTCCTTAAACCATGGTTTTCATTAAATGAGCCCACAGAATTGATCTCCACTGCCAATCATGGATTGATGCCCCATGTCAAACAAAGCAGCTACTTAAAGCTTTTTACTAATACAGTATAAAGTTTGTATAGACTAATTATCACCCTAATATGTACTTGTGCCCATATTCAGTATTCCCCAATTGTGATGACAGTGCTAGTTAGTTTGGTCATCCTGGATCTAGTTTAACCCCATGCATATTTATGGTTTTCTATTCAAGTTAGAATGTTTCTCTAGAGGCCACCTGACAATCCCAAGTACTGTTCCTATCTCCTTCCAACTAGGAAGTACTTGAAATATACTGACATACACTCATGGAGAAAATTACATTAAAGTTGTACGCAAATATTCCTCTAGCCCCTAATTTCAAGCATCTCCGATTGTCTTTCCATAGGGACCAGATAAATTTCCAGTATTCTACAAGGGTGCCATAGACAGTTCTCACTCTCTCTTTCCAAGCAGTAACATAATAATAGTGCTATGTACTCTTTAATAAAGAAGTACTTTATAGGGTTTAAACTGGCATATTCAAGGCCAGGTCTGCATAATCAGAACCAAAATATGTGGGTATAATGGTGGCTATTATTTTCATTGGGAACCCATTTTTTTCATGAAATATTACACAAATAAATAAAATATGAATTATTATGGTTGCCTTTACATTCCATACTAAAATACATAGGCATTGCCCAATCACAGTTTCAGTAAAATTCAGAAATGTGCCGTTTTTGCTGAGCAGTGATTATAGATAATAAAAAGCATACAGTATGTTATTTTTATAATAGTGTATAGCAACAGTTTTCTGATTGGATTAGAGTTGTTTAAAAGGGCAATAGTAAAACACATCACTAAAGAACATAAAAAGATAACTTGAATCTTAAAGCTGGACATCATAATTCCATTTAAATATAGGGACTTAAATATAATCCAGAAAATTGCTCAAAATGAACCAGAAACTCTCTTTGCAGAGAAACGGCCGCCCTTCATGGATGTCTATGATTAAGATTGCTGCCAAAAATGTCAGCAGAGCTGAAATCTCATTGAATGGCTAAGCAAAGAGAAAAAAAATGCTTCACAAAACAAGTAGCTAAAATAGTTTCTAAAACACTGTCCCTATTTAAGCCTGCTATGCCACTGTTATAAAATGGTGAGAGATTTGTTTTTAACAGGAAAACAGGAAAAGTAATCTACTTGGTGACCTCACCAAGTTAGAAAATACAGCCCTCATAGCCTACAGGAAGTCATCACAGGTGCAGTATCTAGCTGCATACACTTGGTTGGTACTTGAACAGGCACCAACAGTAAATTCCTGAGCTGTCCATCACACAGAAGAGTTGAACAGAAGTAAAGCCACTTTTTGTATTTTTGCTAAAAAAAAATGTTCATGAAGTCAACCACAATCTAGACAATCCAGTATCACTAACCAGAATGTGAACAAGGCCATCTTCCATTTATGGTCAGCTGTTTGACCAACAAAATTTAAAACAAAAGAGTCTTGAAGAGTTTAAGGATGGTTTTAATATTTCTGTCCTATACTGTATTCTAAGTTGAAATGTCTTATAAATTAAAGAATGCTGAACATAGCTTTAACATCATTTGAAGAGGAATCATTTCTTGAAATCTTGGAGGGGGAGTAGAGAAAACTTTTCCAAGTCAAAGATAATATTTAGTTATTTCTTCAGTTTACATGTCTTATATTCAACTTATTTCCAGAGATTCTGAGTGGTCTATAAGAAAGAAAAGTTAAAAATAACAAGAAACCAAATATTGTAACTTTAATAGTGACAACTTTGATGTGCCACTATTTGTGGTGAGCTATATCCCTGAATATCTTTCTAAAAAGCCCTGTTTTTACAAGTCAAAAACATAACAAAAAGAGTGAAGAATGTGTTCTGGTTATTTTGAAGCAGATTGGTGGGGAGGCAGGATTGGGAGGGGCTTGACTGAGAAGATGCAATCTGGTATTCTCTTTGATGAGAGAGCAAGTCCTCTCTACCAGATTTCACTGTGTGCATAAATTCAACTTGCAGAAAACGATCTCAGATACCTCCAGGCCCTAGGCCAGATAGGGCTTTAAAAGTGTTAACCAGTAGTCAGAATTGCACCTGGAGGCTAACTGACAATCAATGCAGCTCCAGCCAACTGAAGGGGAAAAACTAACTTGAAAAGAGATGTCTAAAATGTTTTCAGCTCAGAAGTGCTCTTTCAAATATTCTGATCTTGAAGCAAAATGTTCCAGTAATTTGTTCTGAGGTTGGAAACAAACACGCTGTTTTGTTCCAGCCCTGGAACCAAGCATGGACATTTTTATAATCCCAGTCATATACAGCAAATTTGAAACAAAGTTTCAATCTCAAAACAGGCCAATTTTTTTGTGTGTGTTCCAACCTGGAAACAAAGTGAAACAGAGGTCTTCAAACAAACAAAAAAGTCAGTTTTGTTACAACAGAACATAGCAAATAAAAATGTTCTCACAGGTTATTTCAAACGCAGTTGCTCTGTTCCAAGTTGAAAAACGAAGAATGCCTCCCATTTCATGCATACCTCTAGAAAATTAGAGTTTAGCAGCTATAATAAATTTAAATAATAAATATGAGTTTAGTTATCTGAGCTGTTCATCCTTATTATGCCATTTGTGACCTATATGAACTAGATACAATATGCATCACACTTCTAATGAGAGAAGACCTGGGTTTTGTTTCTGTCTGCAACACCCTTCATAAATGATTTCTCTACCAAAAAAAAGTAGCTACCATTTTTTAAAAAACACTATGTATATCATTCCTATGAAGAATAAGGCCAACATGATTTCTTTTATTTCACTGACCAGCTAACCATCTCCCAAACTTACAAAGCCAATCTCACATCCATTTATTATGTGCTCAACCATACCATAAGATAGAGGTTCTTCACTGTAATTCTACATTATATTTAAAGCCGCTGCTTTAAAGACAAGATCAAAGTTGTCACTACTTAATCCTTCACAATTCAGATACTCTTCAAAGCAACAGACACTATTTCAACTTGACTTGCAAAGCTTTTTAATCATAGGAGCCAGCAAAATACTTTATATGGTGCACTAAGCTTCAATCTTCAAGTTCTGTTCATTAGTTTTACCTTGATATAACAAAAACAGGAGGATTTTAAAATTCCCTTTGATTGAAACTTTATTTACAAGGTAAAAAAGACTATTTAGCACATAAGCAAAGCAAAAAGGTAATTACTCAATACATTTTGATAACAGGGAAATACATAAGTCAAGTTCTTTGCTCTTATTGTGTGGTGCAATGATTCCTTTAAAGCAGTAATTCTCAACCTTTTCTTTACCACAGACCCTCTTTAAATACCTTTTGTGGCCACGAACCCCTAAGATTTAACTCAAAATTTAAATCATAACATTTCTTCAAGTCTTTGCGGACCCCCTGTGACAACATCGCAGCCCTCCAGGGGTCCACAGACCACAAGTTGAGAGCCATTGCCTTAAAAGATTGTTGCAGTTTAGTCATTACTAATTTTATACCTGAAAGATTTCTACTGTGATTTTCTCATTCTCTATATCAGGAGTGTCAAACTCGATTTCATTGAGGGCCATATCAGGGATGTGTTTGACCTTGGGGGGGGCAGGGGGCATGGCCAGCTCAACGTCACTCATGTTGGGGGTGCTTGTGGTGGCCTCAGTGCTCTGCCAGTGGAAATGGGCTCCTGCAACCTTCTGCCAGCAAAAAAAGAACTTGGGAGGATTGCCCACGGCCGTCACATGCTCTGTTTTTGGCTGCGACAGCCTCCTGCNGTCCTTTGCTGTTTCCAGGGCAGCCACACAGGCCAGATCTAAGCACCCCGCAGGCTGGATCCGGCCCCCGGGCCTTGAGTTTGACACCCCTGCTCTATATCTTCCAAATATGCACATATATACAAGGCATTAACAGGATTTGTATCTCTCCCTGTAAGCACTTCTAATGCTAAGCTATCTAAAGACTCATCCTTAATTATAGGAAGGTTTGACTTAAATAGACCATGGACACGATCAAGAAACCAAAGGAAGAAATATTAGCAGTTTGAACTAACCTCCCTTTATTTTAGGTATCAAAATCAGAGATCCTTTTTTTTTAACCTCATTCTTAAATAAATTTGCAAAGAACAAGTTCAGTTAAGAAAATGTTTAGCAAGGCATGTGAATAATTGTTCTACTATTTTTAAGAATGCAAACACTTGTTTTTTAGAAGTAGGCCTCTTCTACAACAGCAGTGCCATATTTCGCTATCAACATTTAATGTTATATTTCAGATTCAGGTAATCAAATTTACTATCTAACTCTGTAACCAATATGTAGTGTGAAACTGTTCTTTCTTCACCAGTCTCCAGAGTCTCTAAAAACAGGCAATCGTAGAACTCAATCAAATTTTCAGGACATATACACACTGGCTTCATCCCATGTGTTTACCCGTCATTCCTTACTCATCTTCTCAGCAGAAAATTCTCTACCAGAGACCAGAGTTTCTACCCTTGTAATCAAGAGTTTATCTGTGTAGTATATGTAAAGAAACAAATCACAACTAGCCACCAGAATTCTCTTTGACCTTTTGCTTCTCTTAAACCAGGGGTGTCAAACTCCCAGCCCGTGGGCCAGATGCATCACATGCTGCCCACGCCCACCCCCATTTTAGTGAAGGGGGAAAAGTGATATGTCACGTGATGACAATGTGATGCCATGAGTTTGACGCCCCTACCATAAACCATGCACATGTAATGGCTAGAATCCACTTGCCTAGAACACTAAAGTCCCAGATCCTCATGTGGTCCCTTGGGAAAATTAATAGCCCAACCCTGCTGTAGAACAAGAGATACAGGAGGCTAGGATCAAAGGGGAAGCTAGTTCTGTTTGGATTATGAAGTAAACAATACCCCAATGAAACAGGAGCAGGAAGAACAACTGGTTATCTAGATGAAAGTAAACAAAGTATTTATGTTTTTGACCATTTTGCAGTATGTGACCACATCCTTCCACTAAGGAACAACTAGGAACAGAGTAAAATCCAGAATTGTTTTTTTTTAAAGTAATGCATGAAAGTTTAAATAGCATGCTGAAAAGCAGCAATTATATCTGTACTCAGGAAAGGAGGGAAGTGGTTTAGGAAAAAGTTGGCCTTACTCAAAACAGAGAACACATTTTCTCCCCTTCCAATTAAAGGTACAGAAAAAGATATGGAAACATCTTTCATATTGAGAAGATACCAATGCTCCTCTTCCCAGAAGGCCACCTCCTTCTCAACAGAAAAAGCAAGGAGAAGTCTTAAAAAGAGACCAGATTGAAAAATCTTCAGATTTTTTTTATCTTCAAGTGAATGCAACAAATCATAAAGACTGGTTTCCAAACCACAATAGTTGAGTTCATGCAACACATTTATCAAAAACCAAATGAATCACATCAGTTACCATATTGTAAGACTCTTTATTGAGACACTTTTGGCACCTAATACAGGAAGGTGAATGGAATGGAATGGAATGGAATGGAATGGGTCTTTTGCAGCAATGAAAAATCTGAAACACTTTAACTTCATCCACTTAATATCATTAGTCTGCCACCAAAGCCTTCAGCATCTTCAGAATGGTGTGCAAGCCCTAGCTACAGAGTGACCATCCCTGTTTTAATCCATAACATCATTCTTCCACCCCAATAATGCTCTTGAGCTTAGATAAATTTCTTTATTGAATTGCTAAATGAATAAACGTGTACTAATGCCATACAGTTTGCTCTTAAAGTGCAGTCTTGCAAACACATTTTCAGTTGGTTTTCTGCAGTGCCAGCTGTGATAGCCAATGCCTTCCAACTGCGGAGTGAAAAAAAAATTCTAGATCATTTTAATATCTAGTCATCTGCTAACCCAAAGATTAATACAAAGGGAGCATTTCCAGAAACCTGCTGACTTAGTTGAACTCCCCTGACTGACATACAAAAGTTGTTCTGTATGTTAGTTTAAGAGGAAACACCTATGATAGATTTAATTTGTTTCCATTAGAGGAAGCAATTAATCTTTATTACAGATGGTAAAAACTGCACCCTGGCTCACAGTCTCCTAGCTGGTGTTTTTTTTTTTAATACCAAGCTTCCTTCACTTATTTGTCAAATATTCTCATACAGGCCATATTGTGTTTAAATCAAACTCATGGAAACCTAGGTATGATGACACACATATCAACAGAGGGAAAATCATCATTTAATAATAGCACTTTTAGTGAATGTACCTCAAGATTCAGGATTATAGCGTCTTGCTCATATGTAAATTATACAAAAGGACAAAGAGTGTGCTCCAGTGCCAGCTGCTACTTTTATTACTTAAGCTATAGGTCTATATGTAAATAGAATATTAGCCAATCATGCTGTCACAATTATCTGGAAAGCTTCACTATGGTAAAAAGTCTAAATAAAAGAATAATCAAACCAGAGATACAAAGAAAAACCACATACAAACTGCAGTATCTTTTTAAAATTATGTGTATTCTTTAAAGGCAATGTAATTAACCCTTCCTCACATATCTCAAATAATTTTGAAGGCAAAATAATTTCATAAAGCAGCATAAGATTTTCTACAGGCATGTGAGATATAAATCTAACAAGCAAAACAAAATATTCCACCAGGAAGTCATCCTTTAGAAGAAGATCCTATACTTTTTAAATTGGATTTTATTATGCTTAATTAAAAAAATTCTTTAATGCCACAAAGCCTTAAAACTGATAAGCATAGCCATAAAAAGGAAAAAGAAAGAACAAACATCCTAGAAATAATGTTATATACAGAGCTATACAAACTTTGATCATATTGCTCTTCTTCTTCTTCCTTGTCCCTTTGCTGGAAAAAAGACTTAATTCAAATATTGACAAACAAAACATATCAACAGTTCATTGTAAATGAGGTGCCTTCTCCTCACAGGGTTATATAATGATTCTTTCAATCGACTCCCCTACCCAAAGAATCCGCAATTTTTGATGCATAGAATCAAGATAAAATATCCTGAGCTTAAACAGTCTCTAGAGAAAAAGGAGCAAATCCTGACCAAGAAAAGAACATCTGAGAATTGACCCATACATAAAACACACTTGTCTTAATTTTTATATTACTCCATTCCTTCACCCTTTATTCACCCTGGGTTTGCTGCCAACAACTCAATGGTTTCTTCTCTTTTTTGATTTCTACTGCAGTTGGTGATTCTATGAAGAATTACCAAAAAGGAGAGAGAACTGAATAAGCTAAGCAACAGGGAAAAAACCAATGAAGGGAAAAGAGATTCTTCCCACACCACACCACTTCCCTCTCCCATAATTGGTCAACTGCTGAGATCTGAGGGAAACTAGCCTGTAGGAGATAGGATTGGTGGAGTTGTGCTTGAAAAGCGGGGCGTGAAAAGCTGTAGCATCTCTACTCCTGCTCTTAAAGATGAAGCATTGGGCTTAGATTGGAAAATACTTAACATTTACTTATGTATCATGTGAGTATCTATGTATTTATTGAGTAATGAATGGTACTCAGAAAGTAATTGGCAACCAATAATACTCAGTGTCCAGCACAAGGATGATTCATGCATGGCAAATTGAAATGTTTTGTCTGGTCTTTCTGACAATTAGGCAATCCCATTAGAACACATCAAGGCTACCTGTAATTTGTTTCTAGCTAAATGGGTAGACAGGATTGCACCTTAAACAAAAATTTGAGTGGAATAATAGTCCATTCTTGTTTGTTGAAAAAAAGAAGAAAAGGGGTGGGGAGAGGAGAAGTCAGCTACAGTCTTGATCCAAGGAAGAATTAAATCTCTCAGACAGACCAGCACTTTCACTCTTTCATGACTAGATAGATTAATCCTCCTCCAGCCCATTACCCATGACACCTGCAAGACTCGCAGAGCAGGACACTCCACGGACTGTAATGACTGATGAGTTCCATGTGAAGATTGATGTTCAAGGCTAATAGCTACATGCTATTGGAAAGAGCCTTACTGTTTCTTTGCTCAAAATGCATGGCGTTATTTAGACACAAACCAGCCCTCTTCTCTAACAGCCTGTCTTCCAAATTTCTTGTTTATTATTACAAAACATTCCAAATACATATTCTGGCCATTGTGGCCCTGATACATCTGAAAAGAAGCAGATGGGAAAGATTGCCCTCCATTCAACAACAGTTCCTGGACTGTTGATTATGACAAAAAAGGGAAATCTGATTTTGAATTATTGTTCTGAATTATTATCATCCTGAATTTATTCTCAGTGCATATTCTGGGAAAGATTCAACCCATCCATCAATTTGCTTTGCAGTTTCTTCATCACTGATACACTAGCTGAGTTACCATACAGAGTTTATAGATCAACTATCTGAAAAGAGATTCCAACTCTCGGTTTTATTGGCTCAGATTTTATCGGCTTTACACCGATATCCCACTTCTTTTTCAAATGTTTCATAACATGATTCTGTTTCAGCTACTCTCCTGCCATTTCAGTTTGGTATGTATAAAGTACGACTATGCCTTTTAAACTCTTAAAATGAGCTATTTCTTCCCTGTAGTTTCCAGTTGTACTAAAGCAGCTTTCCCCAGTCTAATGTCCTGCGGATGTGTTACGCTACATTATGGGGTGCAGATTCTTTATGTCTAAGGGGGCCAGGTTAGGGAAAAGCCATCAAATTCAATGGCTGATTTGGGGCTGGTCCCTCTCTCAATTCAAGTTTCTGCACAAGCTATGTGGAAAAAAGAAAGAAAAAGAAAGGAATAAGTAAATATGTTTAGACACTTTAACATCAACAGTATTGGCTCATATAATATAAACATGCTTTCACTTGTATCCTTGCAATAGAATCAAATGCACTTCTTCACAATCCAGCATTTATATTATTATTTACATCACACTTCAAGGTATCAGTACAAAACTATTGAACAGCTACTGGATTTTTGTTTTTTAAATACAAACTCCTGCCAACACACAATTGGTTGGACTGTAGATTATTCTATTATTAGGTTATATCCCGCTTATTATTTATATAATTTTTAAGACTAAACAACCATTTTGCTTACCAAAAACTGTTAATATCCTCTTAAACGGATTGGGTAAAAGAATATCCGTACACCATTCTAAAGGCTTATAAATTTAAGACTTATAAATCAGAGCAATGTAATACAAAAAGATTAACTTGCTCCCAATCATATTGTTCCCATTTCATCCATTAATACTGAGCCAGCTTGCAGCAGCAACTAAGTTCTGCAACCCATGACAAGATTTGCTCATAAAAAATACACTGAGATTCATGCCCCAGACATTCAGAAAATCTCATGCTAGTATAATCCTCTGCCCAAGATCCTGGAAAGCCAGGACTCAGATATAAAGTACAACGGTGAGATAAATGGATTATTGATGTGCTTAGAAGTACAGCATAGATGGTTTGCTGTTACCCCAATTTCTAGTGATGAGAAGCAAGCATGATTTACTCAGGTGCCAGATGTGGCTTCTGCTTCATTCAACAATCATCTCAAAGATTTTGAAGTGAAAGTCATTTGAAATGCAGCTACAAATCACAAGCTATGTTCAAACAACATGAAATATATGCCATATTGAGCCCTAGTTCAATGTTTAAGACAGCTGAGTGGGTTCACAGTGCATATTAAAACCATAAACCTTAATTTACAAATTACAATGCCTGGGTTAGATATTAAGCCAAAATCAAGCAAACCACTGTATGTGTTACCAATGGCAAATCAAGACTTTCAAATGGATCAGAAGTACTTGATTTTTCTCTACTGAAACCTGATTTTTAATTTTTCTAAATAAACGCAGTCAAAGTACAATGCATGCTGATTTTCTTTTGTCAATCAAGCTGTCATCAACCTTAATGATGCAGACTATATGTTTAATATCTTTTCTATGTACATCATGTAATTACCTGGAAGTAGTGAATTAGAATTGCACATGGGAAGGAACATATAATTTTCAGAAATCAAGTTACACTTCTAGAGACCAACCAAGCGAACCAACCAAGCAAATTACAATAATAATGGACTAGTTAGGTAGCAAACTCATTTCTCCAATCCACCTCCTGCTCCCTCACTCATTTTCATATGTACCTAAGCTGTGCAATGAACCAGATTTGAAAAGAAAACAATGATATATACATAACACCTATTGCCACATCATTAAACCAATGTACCTTTTCTTGGGATCATGCAGCAACAGCAACTAAAACAACATGTTGTAATCCTTATTTTGTATATATTATACAAAATTCACTGCTTATCAAAAACAGTAGCATCCTTTTAAATGGATATGTAAAATCAAAATTATCCCTACAGTAAAGGGGTTAAATTAACAATTTCTCTAAGACTTATAAACCAGAGCAATGAATTATGCAATACAAAAAGACTAATTTGCTCTCAATTACATTGTTCCTATCTCATCTATTAATATTGAGACAACTTGCAGGCACTCAGTTGCACAACCCATGACTAAATCTCAAGTCAGTACAGGCCTCATATAAATTAAAGATTAGCTTCTCCAGTTCACGTTTAGTGCCATACTTTTGGTTTATTGCTGTTTTATTTATGTTGGGAAAAGACTTCCATAAAATCCCTCAGAAAAGATGTTCCACACCTGTTCCTTTTTGCATCTAAGATCTCATCTGAGCCTCTTTTATGTTTGGGATCTAATTCTGCATAGCAGTGTTTTTCAGGACAGGCAATCCTCAACTTATATCCATTCATTTAGTGACAATTCAAAGTTATGACAATGCTGAACAAAGAGATTTATGATCAATGCCAGAAGTTAAGGCCGTTGCAGCATTCCTGCAGTCATGTGATCAAAATTCGGATGATGGACAGTACTTATGATTGCAGGGAAATTCCCCTCACCTGCCTGTCTCCACCCACATCTATTACCTTTTGGCCCTTGTCAGCCTTTGCAATCTTTTTGCTGTCCACTGCTGATGAGACATGCCTGGCCATATTTCATTTCATTTCATTTATTGGATTTCTAGGCCACCCCATCTCCCAAAGGACTCGGGGCAGCGTACAACCATAAAAACAATATAAATAACGTACAATTAA
>AZIM01000385.1:490673-500995 GCA_000516915.1 Ophiophagus hannah | reverse complement strand
TCAAAACCTGCTGAATACCACCTCTGCCTACAAGAACATAAGGAGCAAGTTTTGCATTATGATATCCCAGTTCATTATTTGCTACCCCGTACAGCTTCCATAGACACCCATGGTGCACTTCCTATCCAAAACCAAAAAGCTCAGAACATAACATGGGACAGAGAAGAAGATACAAAAATGAACTCTTTCTTCTGTTATAAATATGGCTTAGCCTGCATTTCATTCTTGGCACTTGCCAGCTTCTTCTTAATGGATTTTTGTTAGTTCCTGCAATAAATAGTACTTATCAATGTGTTTGTCCTTGAATTACTGCCAATGAGGTGTCTAGTTCCAATATATGCTGAGTGAAGCCTGACAACCAGGTGAGGAAGGATGGTCCAGACTCCAGATCAATCAAGAGATACACAGAGGCTATTATGGGAAAGCTTTCAAAACGCTTCTCTACCTTCATAGCAATTGATCATGTTTCCAGAATTTGAGCCATTTCACGCTTCACTGTTTTGTATGGGTTTTTTCTTTTAATGGAAGTGGAAATAAAAATGAAGTACATTCTCTAATTATATGGGGCAAAGAGTAACTCGTGAAAACCTTTAAATGGTCCTATTTGTCACTGTCAAAAGTCAGAAGATACAAGCTGATCAATGCCAGCAAACTCAGAGATGAACCCATTTTAAAGTTGGACCTTTTGGCACCAGATTGTTCTGTGTTGATGCTTTACAAATCTTCCCACTCCATAAGAAACTTTTGATCTGGGACCCATGCTATGTAAGAAATGCTGATTTCTTGACCCATCAAGTTTGCCAGACAGAAATCATATCAGGGCATTCAAGTGTTGAAACATGAAACATTTGGTGGGGTAAAGGCCTTTAGAATTATGAAATCTTATTCATGGAAGTTGCATACATATTTCTAACTATTCAAGGCAGGATTTACAAAACACATAGATTTTTCTAAGAAATAGCTCTAGCAGCAATCTGTTGTCATGGAAATAATCCTTCACCTAAAGGTACTTGATATTTGTCTTTCTGTTTAATGACCCAGCTTGTGTGGTTCACAATTTTCATTCCCATTTGTTCTTTAACTCCAACAGTGATTCTTTAAGTTGGTTTCCAATTGTCGTATTTTATTTCTTAATGATGGCCTTCCTTTTTGTCAACTATTAAATACTTCATTCTTTATACTGTTTCACAATAGAAATTATTTTATGTTGAGCTGAGAATAATTCAAGATTATCAAGTGCCCAATTTCCAAAATAAGGCAAGACAAGCTGAGCTTCTTACTTAAAAGATTTATGGAGAGATGCATTAATCAAAGCTGCCCCATCATTAAAAAAATGGGCAGATTGAAACAGAATATCTGACAAGTAGCATTGTATTATGGCAGCCTTCCTGAACTTGATAGTATCCCCACCCCTCCCAGGTGTGTCCACACAATTTCCATAATCCTGTGGGCTATTCTGGCTGAGAATTATGAAGTAGAAATCCTTTGTAGTAAAGCTTGATGAGATATTATGCTGTGTGAAGTCAAATTGAAGCAATCTATATCAGGGGTCTCCAACCTTAGCAGCTTTAAGACTTGTGGACTACGCAGAAATGGATAAATTGACACAAGAATTAAAAAAATAAGGATGATTCTGATTATTATAAAATATGGGGAAAGTTTTATCACTAGTTGGAAACTAGGAAGGATCAAAAAATATTAAAAATGACTAATGTTTATGTATATATTATAAACTATGTATATAAAATGTAAATATGTATCATTCTTTATATAGCAATGTAAGACAACTAGGTGTGTCAGGATGATTGCACCACGTCCATTGTTTTTAAATGTCTTTTTCTTTTTTGTGTGTGTTTGTTCAATAAAATTTATTTTAAAAATAAACAATAAAAAAAACTTGTGGACTTCAACTCCCAGAATTCCTCAGCCAGCAAAGCAGTTGAAGTCCACAAGTCTTAAAAGTTGCTAAGGTTGGAGAACTCTGATCTATATCATTACTGATATAACATCTGTAACTGATCTTCTAGCAAAATTGGTATTTTGTTGTGAATGTCAAGCCCCTCATCCATGGCCCATGGAAAAAGCTGTCACACAAACTGTTTCATTAACAATGCTCCCAAACCATCTGAAAACCACTGCATTAGAGAATAATTTTCATTAATATTCATTAATATTTGGCTTTAGATAGTTCCTCCTGACCCAACATAGATATTTGCACTATTTCAAAGCCAGAACATGCAGCACTTTATATCAATATTTCTCAAACTTGACAACTTTAAGAATTCTGGGAGTTGACGTCCACCCATCTGAAAGTTGCCATATTTGAGAAATATATTCTATACCAAGGGTGTTAAACTCACATCATCACAGCAGCATCACGTGATGTATTGCGACTATTTTTCCCCTTCACTAAACTGGGTGTGGACATGGGTGTGGCCAGTGCATGACACATCCAGCCCACAGACCGCAAGTTTGACAGCCCTGCTCTATACTCACTTAACATTAGCAATAAGACATTTCCAGGCTCAAAAACCTTTGCATTTTAAAGGTTTTAACAAGCCAGTGAGACAATAATGTTTGAAAAGATCATGGAAGGAGAAATACTAAACAGATTGAAATTAAACATTGTCCAACCTTGGAGTTCAACTCCTGGTGACTGCTAATGGGCAAAACATAGAGTTTTCTTAGCCACAATACAGTATTTGTCACTGCCTTCTTCCAAATCTTTCCAGTAAAACTTCCATCCCTGGAATTATAGATAGTCTTTGTTTAGTGACTGTTCAAAGTTGCAATGACACTGAAAAAATGACTCATGGCCAGTTTTCACACTTAACAACTGTTGCAGCACCCCCATGGTTATGTCATCCAAATTCAGATGCTTAGCAACTAGCATGTATTTATAATGTTTGCAGTAATACAGGATCATGTAATCACCTTTTCTGACCTTTTGACAAGCAAAGTCAATGGGGANNCCAGATTCACTTAACAACTGTGTTACTAGTAATACCAATATCACTTAAACCAGGGGTGTCAAATTCGCGTAATCACGGAGTTGTCACATGACGTATCATGACTTTTTCCCCCTTCACTAAACCGGGTGTAGGCATAGCCACATCCGGCCTGCGGGGCTTGAGTTTGACAGCCCTGACTTAGGCTTATATACCACTTCACAGTGCTNTTTACCGACCTCGGAAGGATGGAAGGCGGAGTCACCCTTGAGCCTGGTGAGATTCGACCTGCCACACTGCAGGCAGCCGGCAGGCAGCAGAAGTAGCCTACAGTTCTAACCACTGTGCCACCACAGCTCATTACTAATTTAACAACTGCAGTGATTCACTTAACAACTGTGGCAAACAACTTCATAAAATGGGGCAAAACTCACCTAACTCTCTCACTTAGTAACAGACATTTTGGGTTCAGTTGTGGTTGTAAATCAAGGATTATCTGTATCTGATGATCTCCCAGGTAAGTGCTACTCTAGATCAACCTTGCTTAGTTCCATGCTCAGAGAAGTACTACTCTCTGCTGAGACATTACATAGGTAAGATCTGCAATATGACTCTTTCGGCAGTGATGAGAAATTACTCTAATCTCAAACCTTGTTTTTAATTTTAAAATTATTCAACGTAAGATTAGTGGAAGTAGAATACAAAATCTGCATTCAATATGGAACGCAAGGTGATGTTAAAAGACCAAATGCTATTAAATTTGAAAATAATACCAAGCTGCTGCTTGCACTAAAGTGTAATTAGAAACAGATTATCTACTTGTGCTGGAGGTTTTATTTTTTGCAGTTTTGTTATTTAATTTATGATATTGATCTGAAGGAAAGGACACCATAGGAGATGGAGATATCTTGCGGAGGTGAAGGAAAGTCATATTCTGCTTTAGGCAGCAAAATATTGTAGGACTAATATAGATAATCATGCAAAGTAAACTTTGAGAAAAAGAATTTGAAACAAGATATGTTCGTAGAAAATCTCACTCATGATCTAAATATCTTTATTGCTGGAATCTTCATGGAGGACACATAAATTGTCATCTGTCTTAACAAAATGCCATAAAATCATATTTTCATAATATGGAGGGCTATATAAGTTACCAAATCTAAGGTTAATTTGTCCTGCTTATTTTATAGGTAATGTGTGCACCTTTCCAGTTACTACCCCTCAGATGAAATTGCATATATCCCAACTTTGAGGCACGCTGCTTGGCAAAACTGCACAAACCCTGCAGTTTTCTTAACAAGGTTTTACAGAAATGGTTTACCATTGCTTTCTTCCTAGGGAGGAGAGAAAGTGACTGACCCAAGGTCACCCAGCTAAGGCGTGACTAGAATTTATGGTCTCCTAGTGTGATGATTCTCCCAGACGCTTCCCCAGGTACTTCTCCAAATGTCAGTTTGGAGGAGGATGAACCAGTTCCTGGCACATCTGGAGGAGAGTTGGTCAATGGCTCCAAGCAGCCATCTGAAAGGGATTTGGCTGAAGCACAGCTGCAGCAGGACAGCCCTGAGGCTTCAGGTGGGGGAAAGCATGCAGCTGGGGCCGATTATTGATGAGGAAGCGGAACAGCCTTCTGCACTTGATCCAAGAACACCTAGGGCAGAGAAAAGGCAGGAGCAGAGAAGGTCAGCCAGATTACTTGTGAGGAGGCAGCCTCACCCTTCTTGATGGGCTGTACCGACCGGAAGCTGGCTATTTAGCACAGCAGACAGATGGGAACAACATGTTCATTTCCTAGCTGTGTGTTTTCTGGTTGTTGTGATTCTTGCCTTGTTTTGGATTGATTGACACTGTGCTTTGACTTGGATCATGCCTTATGAACTCTGGACTTTCCTTGCCTGGTAGAACCCTTTTGTATTGTGGATTTAATTTTGCCTGGTGGGTTTCTTTTGATTGGGAAACTTTCAAGTGCCTTGTGGACTCATTGGGCATTGTTCTGTGGACCAGCATTGGTCTGCTTGTGCCTTGATGTAATTGGGACAGTTCTAGGTTTTTGGTGAAGGGAGTTGCAGGGGAATATTAATAAATCTACTAAACCACAGTTATGGGTGTATGTGTGTGAGCACAGCACACCTGGTTTTTAAACCTGATACATTAACCACTATACCAGACTGTCTTTTGTTGTAAGCAATAACCTGCTAATAAAAAATTCCAATTAAATATGTGAAATATAATGACAATTAAGTACTTAGAACAACTTTTTTGATCAAAATGGAAGAAGAATATCAAAGCATTTCATATGAACGTATGCATCATTCATTAAGTGTTTAATGAGTTGAAAACAGATTATTTATAATAAGTTACTTATGTTTGCAAGGAAAAGTTCATGTGGTAAGTTCATGTAATGATTAGCACATGCGATAACTAATCACAGGCACATTTTCCTGCACAGAAAT
This sequence comes from Ophiophagus hannah, assembly GCA_000516915.1. Taxonomy (NCBI): domain Eukaryota; kingdom Metazoa; phylum Chordata; class Lepidosauria; order Squamata; family Elapidae; genus Ophiophagus; species Ophiophagus hannah. Next base: position 495,594 of record AZIM01000385.1, on the reverse strand, counting down.
ATATATCACAGAGCAATTGCCACAGTCAGAGGAAACTTGCCTTGCAGAGGCCATTATAGCAATAACATTTAGACTTATATACTGCTTCACAATGCTTTAAAGCCCTCTCTAACTGGTTTACAGAATCAGCATATTGCTGCCAACAATCTGGGTCTTCATTTTACCCACCTTGGAAGGAAGGAAGGCTGAGTCAACCTCGAGCTAGTCAGGATTAAACTGCTGGCAGTCGGTAGAGGTAGCCTGCAATATTGCAATATTCTAACCACTGTGCCACTGTGGCTCTTATTATCAATACTAATATGACACTGATTAGGTATTTCAAAGTATTAGGGTATTTCTAGGTAATTGCCTTAATAAAATGGTCAAGTTGGTGCTATTAGTACTGACGTTTGGTTGTCAGGTATTCTGTATTCAAGAAGGCATCATATATAAAAGAGAATATGATACCAGGATTTATTTCATTCTCTATAATTTTATTTTATTTTTTATTTTTTTCTACTTTTCAACTTAAGTTTCCTTACCCCCCCCCGCCCCCCCAAAAAACCCTCTGTTTGGAAGGAAGGTGAAAAAAATACAGAAAATAACAAAGGAAAGGATGATGTTGTAACAGGGTCACTGAAAGAGAAAGAAATGAAGGGGGGGAAATAGAAGCCTGGAAGCATGGGTTCAATCAGATGAACTTAAAGAATGAGTCAGATTCAAATTGTACAGTGTGTATGCTTCTAAACTATATGAGGAAGCTTATATGGTGGCTGGAAGAAGGAGGAGAAGGTGAAATAAAGGGGAGAAAACAGAAAAATTAGGAAATAGAAAAGGGAAAATTAATTTAAAAAAAAAACAAAGAAAATGAAACATTTACAGTACAATCTCCTCTTCACAACAAAATACACAAACTGCCCTGAAGCATGTCTGATATTGAACAGGAATACTCCATGGTATAAGTTATGTTTATTATCTTAAATTCACAAACTGACTGAATACTGTAGATCTACACAATACTGTAAGTAGTCAAAGACAGTCCTCGATTCAACTTTGAGAAGTCGCAATTTCTTGAATTGCAACTGCAGTTTTCACTGAGTTTAATCACTGCTATACAATATGTCTGTGCAAGACTGCCCTCTAGTGAGCCATTCAAAGTTTTCCATAAAATAAACACCATCCATAAGAGTATCAAATTGAAATAGTTGTTTGTCCTTATTAAGGGGTTCAAGGCTATTTCAGATTTAGAACCAAACTGCAAATAATTAATTCTGTAGGAATTTCACATATTTTTAACAGAAACCAGTAAAAGCACGAAAGCCAGTATGATGTGGTGATTAGAGCACCAGGCTAAAAACCAGGAGACACTGTGTTCTATTTTTACCTTAGACGTGGAAGGCAGATGGGTGACTTTGGACCAGTCACTCTCTTTCAGCCCTAGGCAATAGCAAACCACTTCTCAAAATGCTGCCAAGGAAAGTACAGGGACTGGTCCAGGCAGTCACCAAGATTCAAGACTAACTTAAATGCACCAAAACAAAAAAATAATAGAAATTTACATTTTCTGTGGATCCGAACATACTGAACCTACACTGAGCTAAGGTTAGAATGCAGTGGTTCAGTGGTTAGAATGCAGTAATGCAGGCTAACTCTGTCCACAGCCAGGAGTTCAATCCTGACCGGCTCAAAGTTGACTCCGCTTTTCATTCTTCCAAGGTTGGTAAAATGAGGACCCAGATTATTGGGGGCAATATGCTGACATTACAAAAATCTCAAGAGAGTATTGTAAAGCACTATGGAGCAGTATATAAGTTTGAGTTCTATTGCTATTCTGCTAATTGTGATGTATGTTCAGATTGCAATTCCCCTTCACATTGGTCCTACCTATTTCACGAAAACCGTAACGAATGTAATATATGGCAACTCTAGTTACCTATTTTTTGTGTTAACTAAAAAAGACTGAGTAAATGGCTACCAGTGTGCTAAAACCAAAGTCAGATAGACAAAAGTGTACTAAAGTCCATGGCTGGCTTCACTCCAAACACTAAGTTGTAAGTTTTTTCAATTGAGCCACTCTGGCTCCTATAGTTCTACAACATTATTTATACTGTTATTCAGAACCAGCCCCTGTATCTTGTTCACACAAGCAACTGTTAAAACAATCAATGATATGGCAAGTATGAGAAAACAGCCAGAATTAAACTCTTCCAAAAATATAAACTAATGCAGGGGGTTAAACAGCCAAAGCATTATTGAAGGAACATGATATATGTTCATCAACCACAACTACTGCAGAAGGGATCCTTCTAAAACCCTTTGTAGAAGAGTCAGAGTTGCTTTGGTGAAAACTGATACCTGACTCTCATTCTTGTCTCTCTTTCTTATCCAAGAAAAGTCTATTGTCTCTCTTGGACCTTGACATTCTCTCTTTGTCTCAATATTTTCTGGATCTAGATTTTAAAAATTATCCACTTCATATTCAGTTTCGTTTTGTACAGGAGTAGGGAGATAGCTTTGGAGAACTTATCAGCATCCATTAGGGAAAAAAATGAATGTAGCCCAGAGAGAAAAGGGTGGGGAAGAAATTTAAGACTTGTTTACCAGATATAAACATGGACATCCAAAATTAACAACCCAAATCTGGTGGTATCATTATTGAAGAGTAGTGGGGTTCACTGCCAGACCTTTGCCAGAAATGAGTTATTTTCTAATACCGTGTAGAGCAGACCTGGGCATTTTACGGCTCATGGACCGCATCCAGCCTTTCAGGTGTCCCTGTCCAGCCTGCAGCATTGGTGATGTCAGCAGAGGGGTAGAGTGCCATTGGGGGTGGGGGAGACGGCAGTTTCTCATTTGGTCCCTTGGGGAAATTGCCCATCCCTGCTGTAGATAAAAAAGCTACTTTAGTAAAATGCAATACTTTTACAAACCTAGTGTTACAATGTAATAATCTGCTTGTCTATTTAATTAGAATACATTGCTTTCTGATTCTTTCTCATTCTGTGCATACAAAATTGACCTGTCCGCTAGACAGGCAGCTGGCTCAACAGCAGACTTGTAGAGGTGCCATCTAAGGTATTACTTATTTTACTGCCCTGCTTAATAGATTCCAAAGAAATCTCACATGCTCCCCTCCCTCTCCAGGTAGGTGTAACTGCAATATAAACTTCAGCCTTAAACCAATAGATCTGTGTGTAAAGTCATCATCATTTTAGCCATTGTCTATCCAACTGCAGGGTGAAGGCCTCTTCCGCATGTTTCCAGCCAATATAGTTGGAACAATTTTACATAAGCAGAATTTATAGATAATTTAAACAAGAAAAAAAAAGAAATTTTGTATAGACATTCAAATTTTATCTGGTACTTCAGTGTTATATTAAAGTTGTTGAGGTTTGAGAAACACCTCAGCAACTTTAAGTTAAACGCTGGCTTAAGTGGCTTTCTTGCTTGTGATTTAGTATATTATGGGAATCTAGCCGGCAGCAGGGAGCTATGAAATCTACTCATTCTACAGGTAGTCCTTGAGTTACGACCACAATTGAGCCCAAAATGTATGTTGCTAAGTGAAACATTTTTTAAGTGAGCTTGCCCCATTTTACGACTTTTCTTGCCACCATTGTTAAGTGAATCATTGCATTTGTTAAGTTAGGAACACGGTTGTTAAGTGAATCTGGATTCCCCATTGACTTTGCTTGTCTGAAGGTTGCAAAAGCTGATCGCATGACCCTGGGACACTGCAGCCGTCATAAATATGAACCAGTGGTGCCAAGCATCTGAATTTTGATCCTGTGACCACAGGGATGCTGCAGCATTGGTACGTGTGAACAATGGCCATAAGTCGCTTTTTTCAGAGCCGTTGTAACTTTGAACTAAATGAACTGTCACTAAATGAACCGTTTAAGTCGAGGACTACCTATATTTGCTGCCACCAACCTTCATCCCGATTCTTTCAACCCCATAATTCTAACCCTGGACCATTTCACCTAACCCTGCTTCCATTTAAGGAAACGTTTTAAGTTTCTTTTTAAACCGCCACTAGGTTTCCTTGCTAAGGAGCCAGCGCCCTAATAAAAACAGGCCGGATGCTGATGCAGCTGCAACCTAAGGAAAGAGCCCCGTCCTGCTTTCCGCCTGAAGCAAGGAACCAAGCCCAGCAGCTGCAAAAGGCGCCATAACCCCGCCCTTCTGAAATCCTCGCGCTGAGTTGCTATGGCAACACAGGCGCGGAGTCATGGAGCCCAATCATCGAGTAGAACCGGCCGCTAAGCGGCGCCCTCTCTCCGCCAGTCAACGTCCGCTCGTCTCGCGGATTCTTTCGTCCGGAAGCCACCGTGCATCTCCCCTCGCCTTTTTCCGGAAGAGAGTTTGGGGAAATCCTCGTGCCCGAGGTGCGAGGAGAAGAAGGAGCGTTGCGAAAACTAAGGTCGGACCCGCGCAGGTCTCGGCTTCGCCCGGCGCGGCTGTGATTCGTTCTTACCGCTCCGTCGCAGCTCCTCGCGTTATACAGGGGGCGAGGGCAGCGGGCAGACTGGGTGAGGAGGGGAGAGCCTTTTGGAATTGCCCGTTGGGGTAAGCACTTTATTGAATTTCAGAACAGGAATAAGAAATGGCGAATCAAAGAAATAAGGATAGCTAAGAAAACGATTATTACAGAACAACGTCTTTCATCCTTGTATCTCTTTGCCCTTGCAGACTGATGAATAGAAGAAAAGAGAGAATATAGAAAATAGAATAGAATAGAATAGAATTAGAATAGAATAGAAAATAGAATAGATAGCAGAACTGGAAGGGACCTTGGAGATCATCTAGTCCAACCCCCTGTTCAGGTAAGAGACCCTTCACCATTTCTGACAGATGGCTGTCCAATCTCTTCTTGAAAGCCTCCAGTGATGAAGGTCTCACAACTTCCGAGGGCAAGCTGTTCCATTGGTTGATTACTCTC
>AZIM01000385.1:458754-477819 GCA_000516915.1 Ophiophagus hannah | reverse complement strand
AACGACTCCTGCCGGCGTTGCACACTGATCGCCCTGTTCGCTCCCATAGGCAGGGCCTTCTCGGGGTCCCTTCAGCGAGGCATTGCTGGCTGACGGGGACCCAGAGTAGGACCTTCTCTGTGGGAGTGCCCACCCTATGGAACCAACTGCCCCTGGACCTTTGCTTGGCCCCAGATCTCCACTCTTTCCGCCATGACCTCAAGACTTGGTTATTTCAACAGGCCGGCCTAGACTGAATGGGGCGGGGGGATAGGGGGCTGTTTTTATTGCTTGNGGGTTTAATTGCTTTTTAATTGTTTGTCAGAGNNNGTTATGTTTGTTGTATTGTTGCTTTTAGGATGTGAGCCGCCCTGAGTCCCTATGGGAGATAGGGCGGCATATAAGTCCAATAAAACTCAATTAAATAAATGAAAGTTAAAACTGTTGAACTACACCTTTTTCAATCTTTATCTTCTTTCACTCATTCAGTCTTCCTTCATATATTTGTTTGATAATGCATGTTTAAAATACAGGTAGTCCTCAGCATACTTCAGCAACCACCAAAGTTACTACAGTAGTGAATGGGGAGCACTTATGACAGGTCCTTCTAGTTCCAGCTATTGCAGTATCCCCATTGTCAAGTGATTGTAATTCAAGAACTTGGTAATTGGATTGCAATTATGATGTGTGTTCCACACTCATATGATCACCCATTTATGATCTTCACTGCCAGCTTCCAACAAGTAAAGTTAATGGGGAAGCCAGCAAGAAGTTGCAAATGGAGATCAGGTGACTATGGTACACTGTTACCATGCAATATTCACCTAATGACAGGAACTGGGACTGCCAGAGCTGCCATCATGAGTTGGTGTGATCACCTGAGTGTACGATTTCATCACTTAGTGATGGAGTTCCTGATCCCAATTGCTGTTGGTAAGTAAGGAATACCAGTACTTTACAGATGTTTTGTATTGGTCACCCACTGTTATATCAAAACCACATTTATTCAGTAACAAAATGTTCTTAGTCTTTTCTCTTTGTTTATCACATGCACTTCTTAAGCAACCCAAAGTGGATGGGCACATTGCCCAAACTCATTACATTTACTAACCTAGTTGGTAAGATGCAGGGAAATTTATTTATTTTAGCAATTCGTTTGGCTGCCTATCTTAAAAAAGTGACTGAGCAATGAGAAGGATTAAAAAATACAATTTAACAACTATCATAATATCCAATGTCATAAATAGAACCCAGCTCATAAAACTACATATTAACTATTCTACTCAAGATATGTAGAACATTCTATGGATCCAAATGCAGAAAGCTTCTAATTTGAAAATAGATAATTTATTATACATAATCTTAAATTCAGATGTATCATTTTCAAATCATCAAAGTAGTTCTTGATTTTTGACCATAGTTTAGCCTGGAATTAGCTGTCCAGAATCAATTCGATAGTGATATAAATGATATATAAATTTAATTAATTAATTGAAATTATTAAATTATAAATTTATATAAGTTTTTGTAGTTGTGAGTCAAGAGATCACATTACCAGACTCGATTTTTTGACATTTTTTTGCTGCGGTCATTAAGTGAACACCACAATCATTAAACAAATATATTTTAACCAGTACTTTTTTTTTTTCCTGAAAACCAAAACTAAACATCAGAAACAAGCAAAAAACATTGAAAATTTCAACCACTTGAAATTTGCGATGCTTCAGGTGGCCGTAAAGGTGAGCCGGTTGCCATGCACCCACAGTGCAATCACATGATTGCAGGGAGAGGGTTGCTTCTTCAAAATCTGGTCCTAAGTAGCTTTTGGAAGTCTATTGGAACTTTGGTGATTAAACAACCAGCCATAAGTCAAGGACTACTTGTATTCATCCTTTAAAATACTAATTAAAAATAGTTCAATGTTTATTTAAGATTTTTATTTTCCATCTTGAAACTGATTGTACATGATTAAAAATCATTGGAGGTGTATAGCCCATTACTGTAGAAATATGTAATAGCATGAAAGTAGCTATTTATATCATAATTAGCTTAAGTGAGAATAAAAACTGGAGAAATAGTACAACTTCCTGGCTTCTTACAGTTTCTCATTCTAATTTAAATTGTTACAATATTCATGACTTACCATTGCTGGATAGCTATTAATATGGAGACAAAATTAAGGACGTGAATACTTCTAAAGTTACTCACTTTCTACTGATAATCAATTTCACTGTAGGATGGGTTCCAAGAAGAAGAATTGGAATCTCTACCCCTCTAGCCTTATGGAGATGGCCCGAATTTGTAGACCAAAGACTGGGAGAGCTGTGCTGTTGACTGAAGATAGGAAATGCTTTGCCAAGGTAGGCATGGACTGCTAGCCTATGGTAGTAGTGTGTTATCTTCAAAGCAATTCTTACATAGGACATAGTAGAGCATACAAAGGGCATAGGTTAGTCCTGATGGCACAGTGGTTAAGTGTAGCATTGCAGGCAAACTCTGCCCACAGTTTGGAATTAGATCCTGATGGGATTCAGGGTGGATCCAAGCCTTCCATCCTTCCAAGATTGATAAAATGAAGACCCAAATTGTTGGGGGCAATATTCAAATAATGTTTACATTGTAAACTACCCAGTGAATGCTGTAAAGCACTATGGGGAAGTGTATAAACTTAAATGCTATTGCTGTATTGCAGTAATTTTTGCTGTCTGTCTATCCCACATTCTGGGAACAAGCCCAATTCTACATTAGAAAAGGTAGATAACAGGTCACATTTATTTTGCCCTGGATAAATTGCAGCTTGTATGTGAGGAACTGTAAGCTGGATAAGTTTTTCAAGGGGACCTTAAAAAGCACCTCCAATTATATTTGTTTAATTATAGTTCTTCCCATTTCTTTCTTCATGCATTTCTTTCTTCATGCATTAGCTAAGTTAAGATATAAGTTAATAGCAGTAACTCTTGTATTACTAACTTGGTTAGCAAAAGTACTGGTGGGCTGTATAGATGAAAAGAATAACCTAATTTTATGCAGGTTACCCTCTAATGAATATCTTTGCTTATATACTAAAAGGCACCTTCAAAGAATGCTTATTCCATTCTTTCTCCATTCCCCTCTTCCTTTTTCCTTAGAAAATTGTAATCTGTATAATTCTGGATTTTGAAAATGTTCCTCAAAATTAGGTTCCTAAAAGAAAATGAAGCAGCTTTTTAACCTTTTAACTGCTTTCCTGTTATATATCTATTTGGTGATTGAAAATAATGAAAATTTCAGCTCAGGATTGCAATAAGACTTTGTCTCTAGGCATTTATTTACCAGATGAAGTTGATTTGCTAATTTTTGTTTTAATTTTTTTTGAAATGTTTTGTATTTCAGGCATTGTCAAAAATGGGGCACCTGTGGCAAAAGTCTCACACAATCTGGGTGAATGTTGGAGGCCTATGTGCTGCTGTATATCTCCTGAAACGCACCTCAGAAATAATTGAGCAGAGAAAATCATATTGGTAACATTTTAGGCAGGCCTAACACTCTTTCATAATCTAATAGCTTTACTTGAGATTCCAGATCGGCCAGTGTTTCAAAATTAAGTGAGTTCAGCAAAACGAACTACTGAGTAAACATACTGTGCCAAATCCAGCTTGAAGCTCTTGAAGGCACTTAAATAGGAAAATGTAGTAAGTTGATAAAGCTTGCAGTTTCACTATCAGCCTGAAAATGACAGTTACTGTGCAAAAGTGCAAATGCTTTAATATTCATAAAGCAAGCTACCCAATTTGGTGAAAGGGTTAATAATAGGAGTTTCAGAAGAGATACTTCAAAATATAGTGTTAGTTGTTTTCTTTAATATTGTTCAGTTTAGAGTTTCTTTAGGTAAGAGAGTGTATATTTTGCCACTGCAGAATTGCCTCCATTTTATTTTGTTTGGCATCCAAAATAGGGACAATAATGTTAATACAGTTTTACTAAGTTTTATAAGTTCTGAATTACACTGTGATCTCACTAGTGTTGTTTCCTTATCTGCTGTCTCAATGTAAAAGTTAAATCTTTTGTTTACTGTCATATGCTTGTTATAGCTCTAACTGAAAGGTGTTGTGTAAGTCTTTATATCTTTCCTTTGTCATTGTTTTAATTCAGATTTCAAGCTTAAAAATGCAGTAATAAACATTATATGTATTGTTGATTGGAACTTGCAGGATACATGAGAATATTTATAATAAGTTAATTTTAACCTGAAAATAATAGCTAAAGAATGTGCTTAGTAGCTGAATGACAGTAACTTGTAATGATTCTCAAACATGGTCCAAATTAACAAGATCTATTACAATAAATATACATCCACCATCAGCTTGTTATTCCATTCTCTTGCAAAGAAAGCTTTCTTTGCTTCTCAAATTAGTTGTTGATATTCACTGACTTCTAACATAATTTTTCCTGTATATAATAAAATTTTTACAAAGATTATCTGTCCTTTGTTTTCTTGGTGTTTATTTTCACACGTTATTAAACAACCCAAGTAGTTTATTGTAAGGTAGTTTATTTAGGTATAGTTGTTCATATTTAACACCATTATTCAGAGAAAATCAGAAACCATTATTCATATTTACAATTATATTTGTTCTGTTTAATTTATAACGAAGAGTTTAAAGCCAGTATATTCAGGCTCTTAAATATTAAATAAATCCTTGAATAATAAATATTATATTCTAATGAAGCATTTTTGAGAAAAGCAGACGTAGAATCAGTTTTGATTCTTGCTCTGGCCCATTATAAATCAACCTTTTATAAATGAAGAACTTATCTAATTAAACATCTGTTTTGTAAGCGAAGAATTTTGAAACTAGATGTGATTGGGCTTTTTTAATTAGTGATATCTCAATTGCTTGCTACTTATTTTAAATCTAATCCTCTGACCTGATTCATTAAGGGATATTCTTAGTTTTGAATACTATAAAGACATCTGGCAATTCCTATAGAAAATACAGCTAGCATAAATTTTGAACCATCTTGTTTCTTCCAGAGAGATTAAAAGATAGTAAGTGTGTCTTTCAAGGAATGCTGAGGAACCACTTTATTATAGACAGGTAGCAAAGAAAATACTTTTAGGATCTAACTGCACCCGTAAGAGCTAAGTCCCAAGAGCTAATATATGCTTATATCTTGAGTTTTGCTGGATATTTAGATATTTATTAGATTTATATCCCTTTTCTTTTGCTCTCTCAAGAACAACCTTAAGGTAGACTGGGCTTGCAGTCATTGGCATCTGAAGCCGTTCCATTGCACTCAGGGAGCTTCCATAGCTAAAAGTGAGTTGAATCTGGGAGTCCAATGTCACAGGCACATGCTAAAAAGTTGCCTTGAATGCATTTTCATATAGTATTATGCTTCATACTCAACAAGGAAAGGTGGCTCTTAATATTATACAGCCTTTGGTGTTGTAAAACAAGCTTCCATCTGCATAAGCAGATGGAGGTGAAGAATTTCCTTGTAAAATGGTTATCTCAGAATTGCAAGAGGAATGAGATTTTTCTTCGGATGTGGGCTCAAGTTAAACTTTTTTGAAAGTAAACTGATCCAATTCACTTCCTTGATGTTTTTAAATTTTCAGTTAAGAACTTTCTTGAATCATAAAAATGTTTCAAGAACTCACAGCTTGGGAGAAAAAGACCTTGAAAACTTCCTTATTTTGTTCCACTTTCCACAGCCATTTCTTTCCTCAGAAATGGCTCTCCCTCCTCCATCATAATTCAATGCTGCATATTCCTGTTGCTATCAACTATTAATCCATTATTAAAACATTGTATCATTGTTGGGCCAGTTCACGCTGTCATAATGTTATATCACACAATGCAGTATTAAGAAACATTTATTTTTAACCATTAGCAAGGACAACGACCAGTGCGCAACATAAAAGAAGTGGGGAAAATGGCTTAAGAGAAAGAGGGATGATTGAATTTACTTCTGGCCTGGAACCTCAACAGATTTTTCATGTAGGAATGGGATTCTCAAAGTAGCAACAGTGATAGCAAAGAAGTTGTCACTGCCCCTCTTCTGTAATTAGTTCTTTACATGAAAAAGCCCATTCTGTACCGAAAGCTACTTTTGAAGCCCCTTGTTTCAGTTACTTACATTATGGCTTTGGCTTTATTTGAAAGAGGGGGGAAATACAGAACCATTTTTACCCTGCAATACAACCTAGACAGTGGATACCATATGGTCAGTGGATACCGTGTGGTCATCGGAGGATATTTTGGTCCCAGAGTAGCAAGAGTCGTTTTTTCCCCCAAAATATATATGGATAACTAGATAACTGTGATATAAGTAAATAGGTGCAAATAATTCTAGTGTTGGGATATACTGATAGATGAAAATTCCATTGTCTTTCATGACCTCCATGCTCACATTCTCATTTTTGTATATTGGGTTTACGGGTCATTTGACACAGTCAAATGTATCTCTATATCTGGCAGCAAGATTAATTATTTTATTATCAGTTGTTACAAATGCTTTATGCACTTTTGTAACTCACCTGGAAAACACTACTTGTGAGGTGGATTTTAAAAATTGTGAAGATAGGAACAAGGCAATAATAATGAATTTATTTTCATCGAAGGAGAATATAGTAATAGTCGCCAGTAAATTTTCGGAGCACTTTAAAATATGTGAATTAAAATACTTTTTGGAACTAACCAGATGGTCTATAACAAGTGCTGGGATTTTTTTTTAAAACGTCTCTGATCATTGATTTCCACAGTTTATTAATTCAAATCTCACCCAAATGATATTCTCTTAGTAGTAACCATTTTACTAGAGGATTATAATGTATCTTTCAAGCAATTGTTGCAAAACAGCCATACAACTGGTCAAACGATTTTTTTTCCCCTACCACACGTCCCTCCAAAACATCCGAACTGCGCAAGCGCTTACGGGCCCTTCACGTCTAAGGCACGCGATTTCCGCAAAACAATGGCTGCCGGGGATGCGCATGCGTGGAACGGCGGGGGTTTATTTCTCCGCAAAATAATGGCTGCTTGCGTGCGCAGCTGTCCGTGCGCGTAAGTCTTCCCCGATTTGGGTCGCGGGAGGCACCGGGACCGGAGGCGCTCAGGATGCCGCAGAAACCTGGGGAGGAGGAGGAGGAGGAACGAGAACGGGAGGACGCTGCTCGGCGTCTGTGCTCGGTAAACACGCGGGAGCCTTGCCAAGTTATTTTCTGCAACCGCACCCCCCGCTTGGTGAGCCCAGTCTGGCTGGACTTCGACGGGAAGCCGCGCCCCTATCCCACCCTGAATCCAGGCACCGGCCGCCGGATGTACAGCTACCTGGGTGGGTAGTTTGCGGAGGGGGCGCTTCGGGCATTTAACGCTTTGCGGTCGTCTTAATGGACGCGGTGCTACGTGCAGATCGCCGCCTTTCCACTGTCGGGTTGTAATCCCTTTGCAAAAAGGGGCTAATGTTGCAAAATGTTTATCAGGGAAACCCTTCCATTTCCCGGAGCCCCGAGAGGCAGCTAAAAAGACGGAGATGCACAAGAGGCGATGGGTTTTGCGAGAAGCCGTGGGATGATGCTGAAGTCAGGTCTGCAGGCTTAGCCTTTGAACGGGAAGGTCTTGTTAAACAAGCTAGCCTTTCGGTGCCTTCAGACTGCATATAAAAACGCGGGGGAGGAAAGCTTAGAAAAAGTGGTCTTCGGCTTTTGCAATGATACTGAACGTGTCTTAATAGTTGCTACAGTCCTGACTTGGTGGATTCCCCCCCCCTTCTTTTTTTTTAATCTTTCCCTCCTCCGTTTTGAAGAAAATGCCACTTTTTTCCTCCCTAGGTCTTTTTTTGAGTAGATGACGTTTCTCCTTTTAGGAGAGAAGTGGTAGAGCTCCCCTCAATTTCACCTTTTTTAAAAAAAAAGTCAGGAAAATTACAAATGCAGTTTCATTTGTAGTTGCCAGGACAAATTGAGAATGCCAAGGCGCATTTCTGAGCCCAATGAACGGCTGTTCCTGCACTGGGTAAGCAGGAAAGCCCTATGAATGCATATTCAAGGGACTGATTCTGTAAAATATCTTTATTATAAAGGTGTGTGCATGTGTGTGTGTGTTCTTATATTTCAATGTAAATATAAACATTACCAGGACTGCTTGCAGCATCAAAACCAGTAAAAATAATAACTAAAACAGAGTAAAAACACAAGTAGCATGCAGTATTTTATTAAAAATGGAAAAATCTAGGAAATTGAAGAAACAAACCCTGAGGTACTAATAGATAACTGTTAGATTAGCTGCCAAACAAATCACAGCCCTGTGAAGAAGGCAAGCACAAGCCACTTCTGAAAATGCTGCCAAGAAAACTGCAGGGATTTATCTAGTCAAGCATGATTCGAAAGAACACACTCACAAATATTAACTCTATCTGCAGTTACTTGTGTATCACTCTAGTTCTGACAGTCCTCTCATGCTGGTAATTGTCTCCCATTCCATAGAAGTCTTAATCTTTGTAGATTTTGCTAAACCTGATAAATTACATTCCCTTCCAGCAATCTTCATATCTATAAAAATTTGTGACTTTTCAATATATGTATATGACTTGCTAGCAGATACTTTATTTTTCCTTTTCTAGAACATCTTTGGTTATTCAGAGATGCCAAATCAGATGATAGTCTCCTTGTCAACCAGACAGAGCTGTTTGTAGCTACTCGCAATATAAATGGACAACCCATACTTGCAAATATTACATTGCCAGGTAAAGTTAGCAGTGAATATCTGAAATAAGATTGATTACAGTATAATTTTATTCTATTGTATGATGAAAAACAATGCAATTACTAAATAGCAGTTTGGTTCTCTTCTTTTTGTCTGAAATAAGCAACAACTGAAATTCTCTGAATTTCTGATGTCTCATTTTGAGGATCATATCAGCTGCACCATACCTTTTTAGTCTTCCCTCTCATCTATTTCCTTCTTCTTTCATTATTTCTTGTTCAGTCCTTTTTTATTCTCTCTGTATGACAAAACCACCCCAGTGTGCTACTTTGGATTCAGTAAAAACTCAGCATTTATTTTCACTCCCATCTTTTCTTGTTTTACCATATACAGTTCTTAAGCATCTCATTTCCACTTCATTCAATTTTTATGTTTTCTCCTGACATATTCAGCTTTCACTTCCAAATAACAAAGTGGGCAGAAATGCCCTTTTACACATAGCCTTTTCATTTCTTTCAACAAACATCACTGCAAATCTAGTAGATAAATATTGTTTCTCAAGCAATTTCTGTAATTATTGCTGTTTCCCTTTTTTAAGACTAATTTATCATGGGGGGGCCATGACTTTTGTTTTGATAGCTAATAAGAATATTTGATCTTTAAACTCGTTTCACATTAGTTTTGAGTATTCCAGCCAAACATTAAAATTCCATTCTTCTCTCAATAGTATTCACTCTGAAAGAAAGATGTCTGCAAGTTATCCGCACATTAGTGAATCCAGGAAACTACAGGGAATTAGACATTGTTCGTTCATTATATGAAGATCTAGAAGATTATCCAGACATTAGGAAGGATCTTCAGCGGCTTTCTATGGAAAGACATAACCGGCTGAGGAATGGAATCTCTGATCGACATGAGGAGTCTTAAATGAGAAAGCTACTTGGGCTAATAAACTGCTGTGTACAAGAGGTATTAACTATATTTTATGAATGGAAAAGATGACATTGACTTTCCATTGTATGTTACTTAGCTTGTTTGGTTTAGCCTATGTAGATTATATGTTGACAGCTATAGGCAAAGTAAAAATGCCACCAGGCCATAGCTAAAAACACTTCAGTAAAACAGAAAACATTAGGGAAGGTATGGAACTTTATTTAGATATCATACAGGAGAAGATGAAGTGTTTCCAAAGCTGTTTTCTGGTGGCTCTTCACATATTTCAACTACTGTTTTATTTTTATTATTTTATTGTAAAAACTGAACTGTGAACAAAATAATCCTCATATTTAAGAGTAAATTACTATTAAATGTTTCACCCCTCTATTTATCTTACAAATTGATTTTGAGGGACAAGGACATTTGGTTGTCTTTTATTATTCTTACGTTTCCTGTAGATTATTGTTATTGCTGCAGATACCCGACATAAGTAGAAAAAGATTGAAATTCTGTGAATGAACATAATGAAGTAAGGAATTTTACTTTTGTTAAAGCAGGGAGTAAGCATTTTCTTAGCTAGTATTCTTCCCATTGCCACTAGCCCCAAAATCTGACAGTGATATGACAGACATAGTTTTATGCTAAATCACAATTTAACCCTGGTTCAAGTGTCACTATAGCAGTAAAAGTGAATGAAATAAATATGAAAATAATAACTTTCACTTCTTTGATGCTCCAGCCAGAAGATCATGACCAGGTATTTCCTAAACAATAGGAATAAAACTTCCTGAATTTCCTATGCTTCCTCAGTTCATTGCACTACAGGTTGCCCTTGACTTATAACTTCATTTAATAATAGTCCAGAATTACGATGGCCTTGGAAAAGTTCTTTGCAGCCCATAAAGCACTTCTGACCTTTGCAAAACACTGCATCACCACCCTGCAGTCATGTGATCATGATCTGGGTGCTTGGCAACCTGTTCACATTTATGACCAGGTTATTGCCAAATGCCTTGCGATCATATGATTGGCATTTGCAATCTTCTCTACCAGCTTTTCTAGAAAATCAGTGGGAAAGCCAGAACGGAAGGTTTGCAAGCTGCTGCCATTCTCATCTCTGGGAGCTGGCTGAAAGAGCTGCCTCCCAAGGGAAGCTGAACCCTTTCAGAAAGATGCAGAAATGGAGCTAAAATCCTGAAGATTTCAGCTCCATTCCTGCACCCTGTCAAAAGAGTTTCCTTTTGTGTACAGAGGGGAGCTGAACTCCTTTCAGCCAACCTCCAGAGACAAGAGGGAGCTGAAATCCAAGAAGAGAATAGAGAGTCAAAGTAGTAAGGAAAGAAGTGTGGGATGACATATGGAGGAAACCCAGTGCAGGCTATGCATGAATGTCTCTACTCAGGCTGCAAATCTTGCTTGGATTTTGGCAAGGAGGATTTTCAACTCCTGACTGGAGCTTCTCTGGGTTTCTTCCTCCGTCCTGAGGCACCCTGCGCTCCTTACCTGGGACTCCACTTAACTCACACAATTATTTAACGACTACAGTCAGGTGTGTCAGGATTGTGATCATAGAGCAAAACATCTTGTTTAATAACCACTGCTCAATTATTCTGATCCAAATTGTGCTCGTAAGTAAAGACTACTGTATACCATATACCATGCATCCCTAAAACCGTCAATTTTAATAACTTTCTACAGCATGCTGAGGTAGTGTTCAGCTGCTTTATAAAATATTTTTGTTTTGAGGTTTAGCAGGTAATACATGGAATCATTGTTGTCCAATTTTCCAGTCTCTTTTCTATATAGCTACTGAAAACTAATTTTCACAATAATTTTTATGTTATTTGGTGTCAGAAAAGAGTGCTTTCACTATTTAATCTTAAACTTTCAAGATGGAACAATTGAGGTGAGAGGCAATGTTTAGATACCATTTTTCAAGTAAGACATGTTTGTTAAATAATTTCATTCCAAAGTAGTTTCTAATTTGTATAATTTGTGTAAATGACATGAACGTTGGGATCTGGAATTTTGTGTACATAAGATACTCCTGTTTTAAATCAGTCAGCAAAAATAGCAACATAAAACAGGAAGGTCTTTATGAAAATGAAGTCTATAGCAGCTCAGTTTTAGTACCTTAAATATTTAGTTCTGTATCTGAGTTCTTAGAAGAAAACATGTTAATGTGAAATTGGGCACATCTTTACTTTTGTGTAATTCTATGTTTATTTGATATAGAGTGATAATAGTTGTCCAGGCTGGCCTATTTGACTTCTATTTCTGAATTGTTAAGAATTACTTGTAATGTATATTTGATTATTTCTCAGCATTCCATATAATGCAGTTTATCTTTTTTTAAAAAAAATCCTTGAAGATATTAAAGCAGCTTGTTAATTGGATCTCTGTTTTCTTTTCTCTCCTGCCCCTTCAGTTTGTATAAAAATGTAAAATATAGACTATGTTAATGCACACTAAGCCATTGTTTATAAAATTCATTAGCTGGATACGTATCAGATGGTAAGCCACAAACAGACATGTCACGTTTTGTCTTGCCACATTATATGAAGCCAAGCATAATGTTACTTTGGCTAGTTTCCTTCTAGATTCTTAAGTAATGCAAGAAAGCAATTGTAGGAAAAAATGCCCCCACACTAGGAAGCACAATGAGCTAATTGGCAGTCTTTTCCTTTTAATGCCTGCAGGTGTCTCAGGGCAATGCTTACTTTTCTGGACAAAGTACATTTCTTAGTAGTGTTTGGCCAGGGATCTGATATACATATGCATGTCTCTATTTGTAAAATGGGATTAGATCTCCTTTTTAAACTCCTTTTGAAGCAATGCAGCTGAATAGACCCAGATGTCACAATGGTTACTCTAAGTAGCACTGCGTACTTACATGAAATAAATAACTTTTTAGATATATATTTAATTGGTAATGCTTTACAATAAGGATGGGCAATATGTGATAAAGCTGAAGCGACCACATTTTGCTTTGATGCCTGGCTCCTGTCTTAGTTTGAAAGAGTGGTTCCAAAAGGTCTCTCAGAATTCATGAGTGCCAGTGGATGTTATCATCTTAAAGATCATTTAAATGTGGAGCTAGTTATAAAAAACACTTTGTTTTAGGACAGGAATGTCAAGCGTGGCAACTTTAAGACTTGTGGATTTCAATTCTCAGAATTCCTCAGCCAGCCATGAAGTCCTCAGGTCTTTGCCAAGGTAGGACACCCCTGCTTTTAGGCCCTGCATCTATCAGATGCCAAAGTTACACTGTTATGGCAGAGGTATACAGGATTATACCTGTATTGGAGGTCGGGGGCAGTGCACAACTTTGGAACTTTGAGAGCATATTCTGAGCATCCTCCTAAAATGCTGATGACCAACATGGCCACCAGTAAAATAAACCACCCAATTATTAAAAGCCAAAGGAAAATCTATTCCTTCCCACGCTCCCTAGTCGCTTTCTCTCCACTTTGTCATTAAAGGAGTGCTAAAAAGTGAAAAGGGGAGCAGGGAGTCTTATGTACTGACAGGCATGGGGGTAGATCAGTACACATCCTTTGTAGTGACATATCCAGAGGCATGCATTTACAATAATCATGCTGGCTTCCATAGTGTCTTTTCACATTGATTTTAAGTATGAAAATGAAAGGCAGAAGAAGTATAGAAGTTTTATCAATTGTTTTAAAGTTTTAAAATGTTTAATGCTATTAATAATTTGTAATCTTGTATGAGCTACACAAATGAGAACAAGATTATATTATATTCCAATGGACATTTCTTTTTTTGCTTTTTATGTACGTGCTTGTTTTACCATTGCTCCTACAAATGAGCTTTGGACACTGCACTTGAGAAATTGTTACAATAATAAACATTTTCCTAGAGAATTACAGATTCTTGCTGGGTGGGTGAGGGAGGCTGGTGTGGGGGGGTGCGGAATAAATATCCTGCTATATTCGTGAATAACTGTTCTGACCCACGCCCTTTTCCAACAAATCAAACACAATCCAAAAGGAACAAAAGCCTTGTAATGCTTTTACAAAATAATTAGCTGTGATAAGCACAAGTCTTGCCAAACTGCAACACTTGCCAAAAGATAACAGACAAGAAATAATTTGCAAAATAAGAATCTTCAAATACAAACTCAGGATACTTGAATTTCACAAGGCTGGAGTTTCAAAACTCATTCAAAAATCATTTCACAGCTGACTTATCTTCTTGAAGGAGGGGCCATTACCTTGCAAGCTTACTCCCGAGTTGCCTGTGCTGTTGTAACTGCTCTTTCCTCCAAGCAATCCTACGCGCACTTAGCACAGGCTCCTCGGGAACCTCCTCATCACTGCTGCCCGCCCCCACAATCTCTGAAGGCAGCAGTGCACTCCCTAATGGTCCTGGCCCCTCATCTGAGTCCTCGCTCTTCTCAATCATCCGCACCTGCTGCTGGCTAACCACAACAATATCAAAAAAGGAACAGCTCAGCTGGCAGAAAAATTTCCTAACGCTGTGTTCTGACTCAATTCCCCAAACACGACAAACCCTCTGTAATTGAAGTGATGGTTCCTTTATTAGGAGCGCCAGCAGCTCCAGCAAAAAATTTCTCTTTCACTTTAGGCCAGTGGTGGCTAACCTTTTTGGGCTCCTGTGCCGAAAATTGCATGTGCGCTCGCGCGCTCACATGCCAGCACCAAGAAGGCAATGCGCATGCCCCCCCATGTCCCCTGCACATGTGCGTGTGGAACCCCTGCACGTGGCATGCGTCTCTGTGCATGAGCACACAACCCCCCTGCACCGCGCATGCATGTGCATCTCCCACGCATGCACGCGCGTACACACGTGCTTGCATGCCAGATACCCCACAATCAGCTGTCAGGCGGACGATGCGCGCATGCGCAGTGGGGCTCTGGGCGACCTCTCGCGTGCCAGCAGAAGTGGCTCTGCATGCCATTTTCAGCATGCGTGCCATAGGTTCGCCATCACGGCCTTAGGCTAACAAGTCTGTCTGGCAGGGGAGATGAATAGTTGTCTGCCATTTCTATTTATCTCAGCCCCCTGCCTTTTATCCTCAGAGTTAGGGTGGGGCTTTGCTAGCAGCGGTGGCTCTTCCTTCCCAAGGATCGTCCCACGGATTTCCACTGCTCTCCTTTCCACTGCCTTCTGCGCATTTGCATGTCAGGTACTAGACCCAACTGTTCCTCTTCCTCATCAGCCACCTCCAGACCTGGGGCTGTTAACTCTTCAGGTGAGGGCTGACGGACGGCCCAGGCTCCACCTCTGTCTCTCAATGCCAGCTCCATTCCCTCTTCCCCCTCGGAGCTCTCAGGTGCCTTGATGCTGACCCTGACTCCCATGCCACCTCATCTGATTTGGCTGCTGGAAGGGCCGGCGGCCAACAAGCCATAACAGGCTGTTCCCTCCCCTGGTTTAAAAGGTATGATGGGTTCTTTATTTTCCATAGAAGTGGTGTTGGAACCAAATACTATTTTCCATGTTCTATGTCCCAGGGTGCCTGGAGAAATGTTGGCATTCTCTAAAGAATTTAGGATCCTAGGAATCCCAGGATTTCCACCCAATCATCTTATTAGATTTCAAAACATTTTGGATTACCAGTTCAGACTCTCCTATCTCCTCGTACTTGCTAATTGAGAACAATTGTGGGGTGTCTAGTCTGATACTTCTTGCAAATGTTGTTCAAGCACGAACACTTAACACTGATTCCTGAGTGGCCCTACCTCCTCTATTGCCAAGCATTTAAAATAAAATATGTACAGTAGGAGTTCTAAGCCATAAAATGGTGGCCATCAGTCATCATTGGCTTTCCAAAAGAATTTGGTTTTCAAGAATTTCTGGAAAGCCGAAACATTTTTTGCGGTGCAGTATGGAATATGCAAGATGGCTGTGAAAACTGCTTGCAGGAACTGTCCAAAAGGAACTTTTCAAATTTGTTAACAGACCATTGCTTGTATTTTTGGGGTGAAGTGGGAATGGAGATGAGTTTTGTGTCCTTCTAAGAGGCAAAGATACCACCAGATGTTCTGATTACCATTGATTGCAATGAAGTTCATGCTATTGGTTCCTGTAATACCAGCCCAAGGAGTAAAGGCTGTGACAATTCCTGGAGCTGAAAAATATTTTTGAAAATGTACAGCTGGAAGAGTTTGCAAATCTAGGGGATTGGCTGCTAATATCATTGTGCTCCTCTAACAGCTTGCAGAACACAATCTTCAGCTCCCTGAACTTGTCTGGTCCTGGTTACCCATCCCAGGAAAGTTCTACTCTGTGGCTTCCATGCTATCTTCTGTTACAGGCAGCTGAGGTAAGGCAGGTGCTATTGATCAACATCTCTACCATCTTAAATGCTAAGACCAGGCTTAGTATTTAAGATGGTAGCATTTAAGACTTCCACCTTATCTTGATTCACCCCAACAAGGGCAGCCATGCTTGCTTGGATGTGAGCATAATAAGAGACTCTGGGCATAAAGTCATTCCATGTCAGAAATCAAGGCTCATTGATAACTCATTTAGCAGAGAACAGGGCCATCCCTGCAACCAGAGGCACAGCAACACCCAGCAGCAAGGAAATATATTTAGACTATCCAGAAATAATTTCTTCTCTGCCCCCCCCCAAAAACCCCACTGTCCCCACTCCTGCACACTACAATTTCACCTGACTCTGCTCAGTTTTGTCGCTGGATTTCTTACTGCTGTCACAATGAAGATCATTGTCAGTAATCCTGCCATTAAAAAAAAAAAACGGGCAGAATACCAATAGTCACCAAGCAACAACCCACTGAGCAATGATACATCCAGAGTCATTTGTTGAAATGGACTGTTATAGAGATCAATTAAAATTTTGAATAGTAATTGGTGGGTGTTTTTATGGGCAGGAGAAAATCTTAGCCAGGAAAGTCACCAGTTGCTGCTATATGGGAGAACAAGAGGCCTAGTCCAATTCCAGATGCAAAGGAAGGCATGAGGGCAGCAGAATTTAGGTTGACACGATTTCCTCTTGGGGGAAAGAACAGCTCGTTCCCTTTTTTGTCCACCACTAACGTTAAAATATTACATCTAAAACGTTTTTGCCTGCCACAGATGGAATCGAGTGATGCAATATCCTTGTTGTGAACATAGCAGGGCTACATAAATTTGCATAGTTAGTTGTCAACCATCAATGGATAAACTTAACCCTAATCCATGGAGGCGGAAGGAAGCATGACACATCATAAACAGATGTGGTTGATTGATGTGCAAAACTCACTGGGATCAAAAAAGTATAAGAGCTAAAACCTCATTAAAATACCCCATGGGTGAGCTCTAAATTTTTCTGTGATATTTTTCCATCTGTTAGAAGAAAATTCTTGGTCTGTTCTGAGCTGAGTCAATTGAGTACAGGGTGCCTTCTTGAAGTGGAGGTAGAATTTATTCCACAGAAATGCAAACGCTCAGCGGTTGAAGGTGGCCATGTTTTGAAAAGGAAGGTTTGGAAATAATGATAGACAAGATTAGGCTTTGTTAGTACAGCATGCAAATATAATTTGCTTGGATGGAGCGCTGAGCTAAGTCTGGTGGGAAGGAAGTGCCATTTCCTCACCCCGTGGAGTGAGATAATCTTCGTATCTGTTTGTGTAAATTGGCTGTGGGCCCCTATCTGTGGAATCTTTTTAGTGTTTATGTAAAGGATTTTGGTATTTTAAGGGGCTTTTGGTTTTCGTCTTGTTGACATCAGCTTATTTCCTTGTGTAAGAGGCTCTTAATAAATTTCAATATCAATAGGGTCTGAAAAGCTTAAGGATCTTTTTGTCTTACTGTTTAACCAGGGATCACTAGGATCAATCTGTGGTCTAGCTAATAACTGTGTCTTAGACCTAGAGGCTTTCACCTTCTCACACTTAATTCAAAGAATTAAACACTTGAACTTATATAAAAAAAACCTTGCAGACTGATTCATCCTTACTGCCCTTGTTTCTCCATTTATCCAAGTGGAATGTAAGTGTGTTCAGGGCACGGAGAATTTTATTTAGAAATGTTAGGCGCTGGCCTTTTTCCTGGGGCCAAAAATAGCCTTTTGCTCGCATCTACCAAAAAAAAAGCACAGTCCTTTCCTGTAAGCGAAGCGTCGTCCGTCCATCCGTCCACCCCCCCCCCCCCAAATTNNNCCCCCCCCCCCCCAAATTTTGGCCTCCCGAAAGTGTTGACCCCGCCCGCCGCGTTGCCACCTTTCCTTTCAATGCCTCGTTTCCTTTTCCCAAAAGTGACCTAGAAACGGGGCGATCGAGGCTCCCCTTGACGTTTTGCAATGCCCCACTTTGCTGAAAGGCAAAGGCTCTTGCGTCACGTGTAGAAACTGACGTCAGGAAGGGTGGAACCCGGGGAGCTCGGGGCGGAGCTGAGTCCCTTCAGGCAGGCGGTCTGAAAGCTGCGGTCGGAGCGGTGAGCTGAGTCGAAACTCCTCCTAGGACGGAGCTGTCGGGGTGCGGCAAGTTGGGGGAAGCGGGCTCCACTTTCTTAACCTACAGCTCTGAAGGGAAGGCGAGCCCGGCGCTATTGCGGGGCCTCGCTCTCAGGGAAGAAAGCGCCAAGTTCGCCTTCCCTTTCTCATCTGGACGGGCAGCTCTAGTGAATGGCTAAAGGTAAAGAGACGGGAATTCCCAGGCCTGTGACTCAAGCGGAGAGCGAAATGGCTCAGCCGCCGCCGTCCTGTTCCTTCGAGAGGTCCAGCCCCCCGTCTCCTTACCTCCACAACTTGCCCTCCTGGGTGCTGGAGGACTTTTGCCAGAAGATGGACTGCCTCAACGAGTACGACTGGATGCGCTTTGGTGAGCAAACCGAGTGGGTGGGGGAGAAGGGAGAGGATGTTGCCGTTTGGGTCTTCTGCTTCGGCAGCTGTACAGAATGAAGGTGAATGAATAGAATTAGAATTAGAATTCTTTATTGGCCAAGTGTGCTTGGACACACAAGGACTTTGTCTTGGGTGCATAAGCTCTCAGTGTACATAAAAGCTATAAGTGATAAATCATAATCATAGCCATCATAAAAATACATTCATCATAAATCATAAGATACAACACTTACTGATAGTCATAGGATACTAAATAAGCAATCAGCATAAATCATACTAGGAAACTAAAAACAATATAAATCGTAAAGATACAAGCAGCAAAGTTATAGTAGAAAATGAGATAAATAATAGGAAAGATGAGAAGAATAATAGTAATGGCCTTACTAAATAGTTTGAGTGTTGTGGGAATTAGTTGTTTAGCAGAGTGATGGCATGGGGGAAAATTGTCCTTGTGTCTAGTTGTTCTGGTGAATACACAAAAGACACACACACACACACACACACACACACACACTTTAAAACCTCACAAAAGTACTGTATATCTTTGCTCTAATGAACTGAAATGTTAGGTCTTGCAAATTCTGGCAGTGTGCCCCCCCCCCCCAATGCCAGAAAGAATTTAAACTG
>AZIM01000385.1:407017-424350 GCA_000516915.1 Ophiophagus hannah | reverse complement strand
ATACCGGTCGGATCCCATCCCTGGGTATAAGTATATAAGTATACCATGGGGTGGTATGTAAGCACTCTCTTGAGTGGTTTACAACATCAGCATATTGCCCCCAAGAATCTGGGTCCTCATTTTACCCACCTCAGTAGAATGGAGGGCTGAGTAAACCTTGATCTCGTCAGGATCGAACTCCTGGCAGTGGGCAGAGTCAGCCTGCAATACTGCATTCCAACCACTGTGCCACCATGGCTTCTGTGAAATACCAGTATCTGCCAAAGACAGCCATAGAATATATACCATATCATATGAAGCAATATTGTGTTTTGAGCACTGCATCTCTTAACAATTTCCCCCAAAAAAGATACATAGATGTAATTATAAGTTACAGTAACAATCTATTATTAATAATATAGTCATGACACAATAAAGCATATCAAAAATTTTAATTCCTTATTCCATGTTTCTGTATGCAATATAATGTGAAATGTTCAATGTGTTCTAAAACCCTTAAAACTGTTATATAATGAAGTTATTATAGACTTCTTAGAAGAAACAGGTTAAATTCTCTTACCGCTAGAACAGATTCCAAAGGACATTTCTGAACTTCAAAACTATTTTAACTTAATACATTCATTGCCACTGCACTTAGTAGCACACTGCGGCTATACTGCAGCTCCTCAAACAGCATGCTATATGAAGGCAAAATTTCAGTTGGAATAAGGTAGGGCTAATATCTTGGAAATAATAGTGGTTCATGTGGGATGACAAGAAGTTGTTTTGTGGTCTTAGGGGTGGTGACTGTTTTAGCCATACTGTGCTGTATACAGGAGGATAGAAATTGAAAAATTTCATAGGCGGAGAACTTGAGGGTAACTGTGAGGTAACTGAACTGACAGAGTTCCCCAACCTTTCCGGCTTTGTGGCCCAGTGGGTGTGGGGAGATGGGATGGTTCCAGTGGGTAAGCGTGTGCGTGGGCACAGCTCCATTTACACAAGTGGTGGACTTGCCCACTGTTTGTGCAAATGGAGTGCACTCACAATACTCACTACTGCTTGTGCAAATGGGGATGCGTACTGTCTTGCCTGTCACTTTGGGCAGCCCAGTTCTGAACAGTTCACAGCCCAGCAGTGGGCTGCGGCCCAGAGGTTGGAGACCCTTGCTTGTAAGAGAAGTGAAACTTGAGGCTGAAATTGCTATCAGTTGCACATTAATATATTGTTAACAAAACTTTTTGGGAGGAGATGTCAATCTTTCTGCTCGTAAAAGAATATAAGTAGATAAGTCTGTTTAGAAATTGCATGATTTTTTACATGTTGCTATACACATTGTTAATAAAAACAATTTTGTTTGCAGCAGTAGAAAGACATATCTTATAGAAAAGGCTATATCTAAGATAAGATATAATCATTTGTTACTTGTTAAACCTACTTTCTGATCAGTACTTGTTTATAGAGTTGAAATCTGTTCTTTGTCTAAAGCTCGTTTTTTCCTAGGTGCCAAAAAGTGTTAGCCGGTTTTCTCATCCTGGAGTAGCTCTGCACACAGTGAAAGAGATTGCCTGTCTCAAAGAGGTGTCATTACCTGTCATGTTAGCTGTTCTAAGGCGAAACACCAACAAAATTTATAACTTGTAAGAAGGTGCAAAGAGAAGAGGGAAGAACTGAAGAGGAAATGCTTTTGTAAAGTTGATTTGATCCTTTTAAATTTATTTTATAATGTAAATATAGATCTGAACTTGGAATACCCTTTAATATCTTTTTTTAATTCCTTCAATTCTGTTACTTGTTCCTGCTCTTTAATGTGCCTCGGTGTTGATTTTAATTCTAAGAGCTTTGGTTTTTTAGTTGTTAATCTTTGGGGGCACAAACTGTCAGTATTTTAATTTTTCAAAAAGAAAACAAACAAACCTAAAGTGCTCTTAAAATTATTAAGCTAAATTTAAGTATTTCTTCTGAGCAGCAAATCACCTACAGTAATGGCCAAAATTGTGGAAACCTTTTGGGAAAAGTGTATTTTTGACATTTGATGGCTAATAACACCACTTTTTTTTGGAGTAGTACCATAAAATTATATATCAATGGAAAGATAATTTAATCAAAAGCGTAATGCAATAACTTTTATGAAGGATTTGCTATTAAAATAGTTATAAAGAAGAAAAGTGACACAAGTAGAAAAAATGAGATATACAAAAATCACCATAGAAAAAATGAGATATATAAAAATTATCACCATAGAAAAAAATGAGATATACAAAAAATATCATCATATCAGTTAATACTTAGTTGGGTAATCTTTAGCATGAATTACAGCCTTACAACATCTTCCCATGGAGTGAACCAAGTCTTTTAGTTCTGCAGCTTTTATAATGTGAAACCAAGATTGAATGATTGCTTCTATTAACTGGGTTTTATTACTTGGTCACTTCTGACTAACAAGTTTCTTTAATCAGCTCCATAGATTTTCAATTGGGTTAAGGTCTGAGCTATTCCCAGGCCATTCCAGCAGTGGAATATGATGATCTTGAAACAAATTTTTGCATACAGCAGCAACATGACATGTAGCTGAATCCTATTGAAATATAAATGCTTCATTGTCTTGGAAAAGATCATGTGTGGAAGGCTTCAGTTTGGGCTCAAGTATTTCATTAATGTATTTTTGACCATTTATACTATATAATATTACCATTAATCACACAAATTCTGCCCATACCTTTTGATGTCATACAGCCCCAGATCATAACACTGACTGGGTGTTTCACAGTACATGTAATGCAATCAGGATGCAAATCTTCTCTGATTCTTCTCCTTACATGTTTTATGCCATCACTACCAAACAGGGAGATCTTGGTCTCATCACTCCAAATAACACTGTCCCATTGTTCCTCTGTTTAGGTAACATGGGTTTTAGCCCAGTTTAGTCTTTTCAACCTTTGTTTGAGAGATAAAAGTGGCCTTTTTTGGTGGAATTCTAGATTTTAGGCCAAATTCTTGCAGTCTGCGCCAAACAGTCCTTGCACTCTACTTCATATTGCATTGTATCTTGTATACACCCAGGTGATTTTCTTCTGTCACCTAGGCATGGTCTCTTAATTCTTCTATCATCACTTGCTGTTGTGCACCTTTTCCTGCCTTTACCAGTATGGTTTTGTAGTGACTGAGTCTCCTTATACTTCAAAAATTTAGAAATGCCACCTTTGGTTAAGTTTCCACCAATTTTTCTTTTAATTTTTTATAACTGTAGCCTTGTTCACTTAATAATAGTATTTTACATTGCTTTCTGGGCAACCAGTCAACTCTTTGCACCATTACTTTAATTTTATTATGCTTATTACATTATTACGCTCACTAAATGAAAGAACACAAAAAAACCCAACCAACTTGATAGCGATCACATAACACACTGACAAATGTCCTCCTTTCAGCTTCAATACATGACATCAATAACTGAATCCTACTGTGATCTGATTGGTTCATTGCCAAAACAAGATGACACCTGATTGGCTCTCTAAACACTCATGCTCATTGGCTAAAATCAGGTGAAGGAAAGCTATCTGATATTAACCTAAGCAAGTTGTGCTTCCTTTTTCTGGTTATTTGGCTATAACTTTTCATAGAACACAGATAATTGAACAGACTTTGTTGCATTACATTCTTGATTAAATTATCTTTCCATTAATATATAATTTTATGGTTCTATTCAAAAAAAGTGGTGTTATTAGCCATCAAACCTCAAAATACACTTTTCCCAAAAGGTTTCCACAATTTTGGCCACTATGGTAATTGCTGCAATAAAAACATTACCCATTTATCTAACATACATGTAGAAATAACCTCAAAGAAGCAATGAAGTGTATTTCCTGTTTCTGGTCGATTTTTTTTCCAACATACTAACCCATTCACTCTTCACAAAATAAAAATAAATGATGAATAATTTGTTAAAGAGACACAAATATTGTTTACACTTAATGGAAGTCACAGAAATTCCCTGGCTTCATTAGGAAGTGAAAAATACCTGCATGCATGCAGGTTAATGAAACAAAGTTAAGGGAGTAAAATAGGGTATCAAGATTATTCATGAAAAGCTAATTAACTTTTAATTTCTATTTGAATGTGTTCATTTTTAGTTTCTTCAGAGAGTTCTTAATTAGGGAAGTGATTATATGTTTCTATAATTTTATGCATTACTTTGACTTTAAACAATTTGTCAATAAATTATTTTTGTATCAGTGTTCTTACAATTAATCATCTCGGCAAAGCAGAAATTAATATTGTAGTCAACACTGAAAAGAAACATTCCTTTGTCTTCAAAGCAGCTGTGTGTTTTAACTTTGAAATTTACTTCTGTAGATACTTTTGGTCATGTTATTAAATATGTTTCACAGTGTTTATGAAAGTAGATTTTTAAATAATTCTTGTTTCTCCTTTTGCATGTATATTCAAGGTATACACATTAAGAAGGAATGACAATATGATACTATTATATGCTAAAGGAATGCAACAAGATTGAGAAAAATGTCTTAAGTTATTCTTACCCCTTTGATTTTGTAATTTTGTAATAAACTAATACTTTTACTTTTTGGCTGCAAAGCATTAGGCTAGTGGTATCCAGATAAATTCATTTTATAATCTTGTTTTAAGAGCTATCTAGGGGGTTATTCCTTTCCCTTTTTCTCATCCACCTTCTTCAGTATTTGCTTTTTATTTCTGGCTTTCAACAGCTCGGGGTTTTTATGCTAAACCATAATTACACATTCTGGAATCAGAAGGTTTTTTGGATATTAATGAATAATCTTGTGCTTCAAAATTCAGAATAAGAGTTGGAAGGGACCTGCTCAAGGAGGTGACCCTATATCACTCAGACAAGTGGGTGTGCAGTCTCTTTTTAAAAGCCTCCAGTGATTCATTTCTCAGGTTGCTCGTTTGAGAGGTGAAAAGAACTGCAGTTAATTTTTTCTATATTTTGCACATGTAACCAGATTTCTCAGTGCTATGTTAATATAAACATCTTACAGAAATATGCCATAAAAGAGCCAGCAACATGAAATGAAGATTGAAAGCTGTATTTTTATTAGTATGAAGAAGAGATAAAACTCTAGCAATATACCAGTAAAATTAAATGGCCTTGTTCACAAGATTTTTTTCTGAAATTAAGTCTTGATCAAAGGCTCTTCTATTCAGGCATCTTCCTCCTTTTGGTTGCCTATCAGAAAGTGATGAAGAAAGGATTGGGAAATAACTGATAGTTGCCGTTTTCAAACTGGTGTTCCCCAAATTCTGCCTCTGAAGCTGGAAATTTTATGTGGCCTTCATAATGATGCTTGAATAAAAAGCCATTGAGAAACAAATTCAGTGAGAATAGAAAAATGGTGTAGGTTAACAATCATCGATAGGTGTGCAATAAATTATTTCCATAAATTGAGTGGGATTCAGGTTAAGTAAATAGCAGTTTACTTCATTGGGATTGTGGATTGCAAAAGGAGCAAATGTGTCCACTTGCACACTTGGTCTTCCCAAATTGAGTTGACAAACCACAGATACATATTCAACATTTGTTTAGATTACAAAATTAGACAAAATGGAAAACAAACGTTGCCGGCATTATCCTGCTCAAAAGAACAAAGTGGCCCCAGAATCCAACCCCTCCTTTTCCATCACAAAGTCATGGATTTCCAAAGTGAAATTCCAGAGGAAATTTGAGGAGTATCCGGATCTGAAGAAAGACCAAAAAAAAAAAAGGCAACGTGGAGATTTGCTCAAAGGAACAACAGAAAAAGAGACCTCTGGCAGGTGGGCAGGAGAAGATGGGGAAGTGAATTGGTTCCAGACCCTAACTCAAGTGCCAGCAACTGTACTAACCTAATGATAGATGATCTGATCTTTTAACTACCTCTATTGCCAAACCATCTGCCTTAATCAGTCATCAATTAGGTAGCAATCAGTTTTTAGCACCAGTGCCCACATCTTTCAGATTGGTGATTAACACAGTGTAATTAAAGAGAAAAGCTCAATTGAAGCCACAAGAATTAAATTTTTGATGTATTCTTAGTTATCCATTAATAATGATGGTTAATTTTAAAGATTTTTTTCTGTAACAGGCAAACATGGCTAACTTTTAGGAAATTATTCCCATTTTTCATGTGACTCAAACTATAGAAAATAATGGACATGTAACATAAAGAACCCTGGAAAAATACATATCAGGAAATCTCATATTTTTTAATTAGTTTTTAAAACAATGGAATCATTAAGGCTGGTAAAAATGATTTTTATCCAGAAATAATGGATGCTTATATTATTATGGATTCATTTTATTATACGTAAGGGTGATCCAACTTGAGGCAACTCTGGACAGCTTACATCAGTGGTGGCTGATGGGTTCCTGTGCCAAAAATTCGCACAAAAACTCTCGTGTGCCAGCACCTAGAAAGCGATGTGTGTGCCCTCCATGCCTCCTGTGCATGCGCGTGTGATTTCCCTCCCTGCCACCCCCTTACCTGCACTGTGCCTCCCAGCTGATTTTCGGCCTGTTTNGAGGCTCGAGGGAAGCCTCTGCAGCCTTTTTGGCTGGAAAATGGGCCCGTTTTGTCACTTCCAGTATTTCAGCCTACAAAGGCTGCAGACGCTTCCCTCGAGTCTCTGGGAGGCTGAAAAAGGCCTCAAACGAGCCAACAATCAGCTGGGAGGCGCACGCATACACAGTGAGGTAAGTTTTCCTGGGGCTCGCGTGCCAGCACAAATGGGTCCGTGTGCCACCTGTGGCACGCATGCCATAGATTCGCCATCACGGGCTTACATTATTCAATAGTAAAAACAAAGAAAAATTGGACTTCTGGTGAGGATACATAGGGAACTAAATGTCCTTGATGGAGCAGTGACACCAGTGTGGCATTCATCGGCAACCAGATAGCAACTTCTGGCTGGCAGTCTGTCCAGAAAAAGGAGAGATTGTGATATTGCCCACATCTACTCTGGATAGATGCTCCTTGTGAGTAGACTACAGGATTTGAATTTTTGTGTGTGGTCTACTTGTGAGTTGAGCAACTGGGAGTCGAGATTTCAGCCAAACTCACAGCCATAATGTCTATATAGACATAAGGTTCACTGAGCCTCATTTCTTAATCAGTTTCATAAATTATTTAACTGGTTTTCAACTATTAAGGAACCTTTGGATCAAGTTTTATAGCATTCAGTGTGTTAGCTTCCTTAAATCCTCAGCAAAAGAATTTTGAAATAAAAATTTAAGAACTAAAAAAAAGCTCTTTTTGGAATAAACAGCAACCAGGGGTTTAGAATGTTGACGTGGAAAGTTACAAGTGAACTAAGGGTCCAGATGAATTTGATATAAGATTTCAAATTAATCACAAAAATCCTTCCCATGGAAAATGCTGTTTTCAATTTTTTACCTTACCTCTCCCTCCAAAAAACAAAAACTGGATGGGAATTTGAAGATAGGGCACCAGAGGGAACCAAAGATTACAAAGAACTAAAGATTACAATTAAAGGAAAATAGCACTTAAATTTGATTTACTAATACAGAATTGAAGCAAAATACTTCAACACTGGGCATATTTATTAATTTATTAAATTTGTATGTCATCCACTCTCAAGTGACTCTGCAGCTAGTTAAATATATGTGAATAATGGGTTCAGAAGTTAATTTTAAAAGTGTGCCATTATAGATGGTATTTAAAAGATGTTATGGAAAAGAAACAAGTTTTACTGGACAAAACAAAGACTGATTTAAAAGTAGATTTTAAAGTGACAGGCTACAAGAATGATACTGAAAAAGATGCTACACTGGACACACAAATGAAATTGGTGGATGTCTTAATTAAAAGGGATATACTAATAAAAAACAAAGAAGTGACTTGTATAACTTTCCTATATTGGATTTACAAAAGGGACCTGTTTAAAGTTTTGAAGACTTTTGTGACAAGGGACGAAGAAAAAATGAAAAGAAATCAGTATCTAGGACATGACATTGGGCCAGTCGTATTGTCTCAGCCTAACTCACCTCACAGGGTTGTAAGGAATAAGGAGGAGGAAGGTGTGTTGGATATATTCACCTCCTTGAGTTATTTGTTATTACTCATACTCGAGGTAGGATAAAAATAAATGTTATTTGAAAGAATTTTAAAAATCAAGATTACAGGGTCATAAAAAGGGAGTTTGATTGTTAAAAGCAAAGAATCTAAAGTTGGTTAAATAAAGATCAAGATTAAAATATATATGTTGTTATCTCTAGTAATCTTCAATGGACTATGGCTGACCGGGACTGAGCAAGGCTTTAATTAAATTTATAGATAAGAGATATGGAAGATATAATTAGTTGTGTTTTAAGAGAAAGTGATTAAGTTACTAAAATTGTTTATGCTTGTGATGAAGAAGGAAGTCATTTCTTTATATATTTTTTCTTTTTCCTTTTCTATTTCTCTATTTTTTCTCTTTTTAAATTTATTTTAGTATTTATCTTTTTAACTGTAATGTTTAATAAAATTATTTTTAAAAAATCATGAAAAATCCTAAGCATCTGGAAGGACAAAACCAGAAAGAAAAACTGTTAAGGCCTAAGCAGCCACTGTACTCCCAAATCCCGTAACAAAGCCAAGTTTTTGCGATTTTCAGAACATCATTAGGTATCTCTGGAGGAATACTATTGCAGAGGGATGTGCTTTCCATGCAAAGAGTCGTGTGATTTTCCTACTCTGTAGACTAAAAATAACAGAAATATGACTATTTAAATCAAATTCTAAGCAAATAATGGAAGCTGTGGACCAAAATATATGAAACAGATACACACTACATTAAAAGCCTTAGAAAAGCCCATAATCACTCACTCACTCAGCTTATGCTTTCTTAAAACTGCAGACCTATCACACATCCCAGGGAATAACTCATAGTGAGTAAAATAGGACTTCTGTATCAATTTATGCAGATTTACTTTGCCTTCAGAGCTCTTGATAATTGCTGAAATACTAGCTTTGAAATTCACAAGTTTAAACATGTCACTGATTGTGTTGCTTTATACTGCAGATGTTTGTGTAAATAATAAGAAAGACGGCCTTGATGGAGGAATACAAGCTCCGTTACCATAGCAACAAATAATAAAACATGCAGTATTTCAAGTCAGCAACAGGCAGATAATGTTCACAAATGGCTTGTTAAGGATTTGTTATTTTAGCCAATCTTAAAATAAGTAGTTTTAACCTTTCTCTGAAAGTGATTTCTCAGTGAAGTCTACCTAACAATTTTGCAAGTCTCATTCTGCTGTACCTCCTCCCCCTACTTATACTTCAGTGGATTAGAGAGATATTTGACTGACCTGCTATGAACCCTAATTTTTATATAAATAAAAATAATACATCTTCTCACATCATTAGTGTAAGAAAAACAATATGCTTTTGACCTCTGTTCTTTATTCTGATACTACTTAAAAGCTGCCTCATTCCTCCTTACACTTATTGTTTCTATTACTTTAATTACATAATTATGTTGTGCCATAAACCAACAGCAAGCAAATAACACATAATAAACAAAACAGTTCAATAATTTCTTCCTGTTCTATGTTAAGTCAGGAGTGAAATAATCCTATGAGTCCAACTTAAACAACCTTCTGAATTTATTACAATTTACTATGAAAAATGTACAAAATAATTACAACATAGAGCAACTGTCTTTCTGAACAATTCAGTGAATGTTAATTGGACTTTATTTCTCTTTTTAAACCAAAAGAACAAAACATTAGTTATGCAGTATTTTAGAGATCAAATTTACATTTTCAGTTAAACGTGTAAGGCAAACTAAAAAACAAAGGTGACTCTGTATTGGATCATAGTGTGTATAAATTTCGGCTCCCATCTCTTCCTCTTATGTTCAAATTATCTACCACGTGTTTCTTGACAGAAAATATTAAAGTTTTTAAAAAGTATAATTACTAAAACATCTACTCTGAGGAACTCTTACACTCTTTTAACAGAGAAATACTAGCTGAAAGGATGCCAAAATTTTCAAGTAAAATGATGAAAATCTACTGGTATTTTTTTAAATTAAAAAAATCACACTAAAAGGAACAGTATTTTTTCATGTAGATTTTGCCTTGAATTTTAAAAGTGTCAATTGGCAAATTGTTACAGGGGCTTTCCCTAACCCGGTATCTTCTAAATATGTTAGTTCATCCTCCCCCTAATTCCTAGACAGTGCTACAAGGAATTAGGAAAGTTATAGTCCATCAAACTATTAAATACTAGATTGGTGAAGGCATTCCACAGTTTATTTTTTTTATCAAGACAATATTCATAACAAATTAAATTTTACATGGCCCATATTCAATAAACCTGGATTACTAAGAAAAGTAGAAAAAAACTCTTTCTTTAAACTGGAAATCTTCATCATAGACATCATTGTTCATTCTGTTGTCCTTCTGTAATGGCAGATACTGCTCCTTGGCCCTTATTGACATCACTAATGCATGCCCACTGTCCATCTACTGATTCTTTCCATAGAGTTACCTAGAAAAGACCATGTTTATTTTAGAACTCAGTCTACAAACAACATGAACCTTGCTCTGAAGAAAAAAAATCTTCATTAAGGGTCCTAGATTTGATAGCTATCAATCAGCCTTAATGCATTTGCTTTTAAATTTAATTGGGTATTATTTGGTCACGGTAAGTTATTCTTGCTAGCAGAACACAGACAAGGCATCCTGCAGATTCTTTTCCCTTACTCCCCCAACATACTCAAACTTTGTTTTGGAGGGTTTTCAGTTAGTAGAATCCATTTTGAGAGAATAGTGCAGGAAGAAAGAAAAACTGTTGCTTAGACTGATAAATATATGTTTTAAAACAGTCAGATTTGTTAATATATGTACTTAGTTATATTTATCTGCATCTGTTTACATGTGGTCTCTTAGTCAGTATACGTATACAAGTATAAAAGCTGTACTGGGAAGAGGCAGAAGAAGAAAAGAGCTGTATACTAGATAATGCTGAGGCAGATAGAGATTACAGTCCTGTATTTACTGCCTGACAATAAATCCTTGTTAAAAAAAGGATTTAACTAAAGGGGATGACTAATAGGTATGTAACAGAAGTTATTAAATTTATGAATGATATGGAAAGAATAGGTAACAATCTCTTTCTTTATTAAAGGAAGATGAGTTAGGTTAGATTTAATTATCCCAGTGTACTAAACCAGGAGCATGCTTTACACAAGCTCCTACTTTCTCCCAGCCTCTTCAGAAGCTTTCACAAGTTGATTTACTTCAAATATGAAACAGGTTGTAACTGAGCCCTTGATTCAGCTAAAACCTTTGGAACTCATAAGTAAACGAATCTAGGAAACAGGTATATCAAAAGGCCACTTGGGACTGATGAAAGGGTTTAGGTACAAGCTGCTTTAATACTTACTTTATTATCTCCTCCAGACACAGCTAGAATATTTGCAGTAATGGACCAGCTAACATGCCAGACTACATCACTGAACTTATGCAGTAATTTTGGTGACCATGAGTTTCCAGAGGCATCATCACACATCCAGATAAACACTCTGCCATCCTAGAAGGCAAACAAAGTCGTCAAGACACAGACAAGGGTACATTCAGTATCTCCTATGGCTGAATGACACTGACATTTTAACAAGGAAATCCTTTTACCAGAGCTGCAACTACAACTCCATGACCACAGAATTGATTCAAATTATGCTTCAAGTTGGCAATTGTCAATCTGTAAGGGTATCATATTTCTAATGCTAGTAGTTAAAAACACATTGATACAGATCTTAACTGGATGTACTGCTTCAGATTACAAACAGGAAACTGGAATTCTAAATGACTCTATCCACTCAAATAAATGAATCGATTTATTTTACTAAAATAAATTTTACTAAAAACCAATATGCCAGAAAAGCTTAAGGTTAAAAATTTCTCCTCAATAAGCTGCTTTTTCATAATATGTTAGATTTATTTTATTTATTAAACTTATATGCCACTCATCTTATAGAAGTCAATAACATATCTCTTTATCTTCACTGGGTAAACATTAAAGAAAAATTACCTGGGAGCAGCTGGCAATAGTACTTGTTGGCAAACCTATGGAAGGAGCCCAGGCTACATCTCTGACCCAATCACTGTGAGCTTCCAATTTTTGTTCTTCTTTCCACTGGCCATCTTCTTCTCTGGAAATATTGGGGGGCAAATGAAGATTCAGAAAAAGTGTCAAAACCAAGATGAATATATTGTAAGAAAGGAAATGGCTATTTTAACAAAAATCAGCAATATTTATACAGATAAGTGTTGCAGTTATAGGATTGGCCTATTTACTTTCTGATCAAAGTATGGAATGGAGAAGAGTTTCAAACAGATTTGCTCCAAAACCTAAGTTTTGCCCCCTTTGCAATGTGGTTATTTTATGTCTGCTTTGAATAACAATTCACAGATTCTTAACAGTTACAAGACATCCTTTAATTTGCAGCGAAGTATGGGAATCAAACAGAAATTCCCCCAGTAGAAGGCAATCAAGCCTGTTTTTGAACACATTCAGGGAAAGCAAACTTACCACCACTCTGGATAATTGACCCTACTATTTCAAAATTTGTACTGTTGGAAGTTTTTCTAAAATTCAGTTGGAATCTGCCTCCCTGTGTCACACTTTTCAGATATTTGACAACAACTATCATATCACACCTCATTCTTTTTTTCTGAAGTCAAAAATGTCCAATTGAATGTGAAGCTACTTGTGACTATCAAGGGAGTTTTTGTTAAGTGTCCTTGAAAAAAGATCCATAAGAACTGGCATCTGAATTACCAAAGGAAAATCAGTTCTGTTTTATACTCATAGTTTTAATCATAACCACCCTAGCCCAACAAATTAATGCAGAAAAACTAAGCAAAAATGTAAAATGACTATTGGAGACAAACTAGGAAAGGTTTGAAACTATTTAGTCATTTGGCAGATGGAAGAAGCAAAGAAGGTAACTTTGTAGCAAGGACAAGCAAAAAAAAACAAAAACAAACCCTCTCCCTCTTTTTTTTTTACAAAAAACTATTAGATAATTTTTGAGGCTAACTTACCTCCAAATTTTGATAAGATTATCACAGCCACCTGATGCAAATCGTTTGATGTAGTTTGGTTTTTGGTTTGAAGGCTGATCTATGAGGCTTCCTGGTACAACAGCAGGTGCCCAGCTAACAGCATTGCAACCAATCTATGCAAAAATAAATCAATGTAGCTTCATCTAATTTATAGTAAAACTAAAGACAAATTTTAATAACTATTTGTTTCATTTCTAAATGCCTCCTAAGAAAGCATTTTAAAGTAATCCTTCAGTTATTATGTCTTGAACCATAAATATATTCCCTCTGTTTAATGGTGCATGAATGTTTATCCAATTAAAGAAACATTGCCTTTCCTTCCTTAACCACATAAAGTTTATTTTAACACAGGTTATTTGAACCTGAGATTCTAGTAAAAGATTAAAAAGATTCTACATGCTTGAAATCTTCCACCTCGTTTGCCACATAAAATGTTTAATAAAATGACTCTATACTCACTGTATGTGCATTGCTGATTTTTTTCACTTCCCATTGTCCATCACCAGTATAGCTCAACAAAGAGATAGCCCCATCAGAGCTGCCACAAGCCAGGATCAACCCATAGTCTTGTGGTGCCCAACATACAGAATTGACTGTTAGAAAATGTAGAAACAGATTACATCATTATATGAAATACTCAACTACAAGAGGAAAATACTGAAATCTCAACTTTTTAGTCTATGCTACTTAAATGGAATGAACGCCTAATATGCTATGGCAACAGCCTCTTTTTTAAAAAAAAAATATCTGCAGCTTCTAAGTATTAAAAGATTATAATGGCAACAATAGCACAAATGCCTCTAAGCTGGTATTCAGTTTACAGATCACTAGGCTACTTTATCCCACAAGCAATAAGATATTAGTATACAGTGTTACATCTACAGAGACTGGTGATAGCAAGAAAATTGTCTTCAACAGGGATGCACTTAAAAGTTGGAAATGCCTGCACCCCAAAAAAATGAGAAAGCAAGAAATGACCATAATCAAAATAGGTAAATTTCTACCGAAAGATTAAAGCAATCTGTTCCTAACCCAAACAGTTTGGAGAAGAATATCCCTACCTGAGGAATCATGTCCTGTATATTCATATGTCTTCTCCCATGTACCATTCTCTTCTTTCCAAATAATAACCTTTCTGTCATAGGAACACGAAGCCAGGATGTTTCCATACATGGGGTGAGCCCAGGCAACCTGCCACACTGGACCTTCATGACTATCAGAAAAAATAAATAATTACTGCACCAAGGCCTTGCTTTTAGTTATGACATATGGAAAGCATGTTAAAACCATTTTAAAATCATGCATCATGTCAAGTGATTTATATCCCGAAATAACACACAAAAAGCCACTCCAATCTTTATTCACACATATCAGCCTTCTTATCAAAGGCTTCAAAGCAGGCATCAGCATATTTTAAATATTTTTTTTTTAAAAGGTTGTAACATTTCCATTTCTGAAGAAGATTCTTCTTTACAAATGGAAAGTTTAACACATCGTATCTGGAGAGTCCTTTTAAAGAACAGGACATAATTCAAATAAATTATTGCCTAATTGTACAGAATTCAAAGTTTACTTCTTAGTATTTGTGAGTCCAATCAATGTTTAGTTACTTTTAAAATGAGATGAGGCCTAAGAAATTGGTTAAGTCAACCTTTATCTGGTTGATGTAGGATAGGCCAGATAAAGGTTGATTCCCAAAAGCTGTCAAGTCGAATATTAGATATATTAAAAATATTCTGGCAAAAAGCCAGCAATTTTGTCTATAAGCAAAATAGAAAAATGGGTCATGTGACAAAGAATTATCTTGTTTTCAGCTCACCCTCTTAAGTCAGCTATGAGAATTTGTCCTCCATTCCGGACATCAAATATTTTCACAGATCTGTCAGAAGAGCAGGTTGCCAATCGAGTGCCATAGTAATCCATTTGAGCATCATGCTAGGAAGTAATGTAACAAACTTTTTAAAACCTCGTTGTTTCTATAACAACAATTTTTAAATCTTTGAAAATGTAATATTTATTTATTATTCACTGTAATTTGGATGGTCACGTGTCTCAGAAGTGACTAGGAACAGCAATTTTTTAAAAAATAAATTAAAAATGAACTCCCATCAAATACAAAAATATAAAATACAAAGCATAAGAAGATGTCATAATCAATTACAACCAGGAGTTATATATTAACTATTTGGCATCAATGAGGGGTAGAATGCAGGTTCACGAAGTACTTTACTGGAAAAAAATTACAGTCAGCACTTCATTTTAGCAGCTAAAATGAGAAGTAGGGAATCAGAAAAATGTGCTAGACAGAGTTAATTTTTCACTGAGAAAGCATTTTTTTGCCCTAGATACTTGCCAAATATCACAACTGCCATAACATTTTTCAAAATCTAATAATATTCCAATAAAAATGTTAAAGGATGATTTTTGAAAAATCATTTTGTTTCAGTGCAAATTCCCAGATATTTATAAGGCCACCCAACTCATAATTTATGACTACAGACAGTATACCTCAATTTTGAAAAAAATTAAAAATATGAAAAACCAACAGTATAACAAAGCACAATCATGGAGAGAGGTGAGTCTGGACTGAGACAAGGATCTACTCTCAAGCAGAATGTGCTCAATTATGATTATATAATGTCACCATATTACTAAGACTGGCACCTACTATTTTTATGCGTATTTCAAAGTAGCAAATACTACTCACTGTTACACTCAGAAAATATAACAGATAATGTGTCTCTTGCCCCACTCACCCCTACATCTCTATATGGTATACAGTATATGCTATGATATGGTATATTAACATGTAAATATATTAAAAATGAACATCTACCACACTTCGAGCATGTTCATCATTCTAATGCCATATTTTCTGGATTCAACTAATCCCATTCTATCTCTCCAAAGAAAGGAGAGAATTATTAGCCTTACCATAATTTTCTTTTCCCTTCCATGTAAAAAGTAGCTTTAGCATATAGGCGTTCCTTTAAAGTTTTCTATAGTACATCAGAAAAATATTCATTCCTTGCACTATCTTACTAAAATGAATTTTGCTGTATTAATTTCGGAATAGAAATGTATTCTAAAAAAGAGACAAAATACTTACTATCATATCCTCATGGGAAGTGTCAACTGTATTTATTACAGACACCTAATAAGAAAATACAAAGAAGCTGTAAAGACACTAATAGATCCTG
This sequence comes from Ophiophagus hannah, assembly GCA_000516915.1. Classification (NCBI taxonomy): domain Eukaryota; kingdom Metazoa; phylum Chordata; class Lepidosauria; order Squamata; family Elapidae; genus Ophiophagus; species Ophiophagus hannah. The sequence continues at coordinate 408,075 of AZIM01000385.1, read as the reverse complement.
ACCTTATATTTATAGTCAAGAATTAAAATATATAGGACTTGGCCATACTGTTTACAGTAGTTTATCTACATTAACATGATTAATTTTCAGATAATTTTAGAGCATCCCATAAGCATTTTGACTTCTTTGTCCTTAGTTAATCTTTAGAATTTCCATGACATATTGAAACTGATGCTAGTATAAGGTAATACAAGAAGCTAATCTTTAGCTGGCTGACAGGACAGGAAAAAAAGTGGTGGCAGAACACCTAGTTTTGAAAACTTTGTTCTCATTCTCATACTGACTACCCTGCCCACAAAACTATGCCTATCCCAGGATGTAAAAATATCTTAGACCCAGGACAAAGGGGTTTGTGAACAGGTAAGTCTAATTTCAATAGTTTTATGGACTGTTTACGCACATCTGCTAGTACTACAATACATCCTCATCTCCAGCAAGGTCAATATGGTTAACTGTCCAGAAAACTAGTACAGATAGCACTCAACTTACAACCATTAATTTAGTAACCATTCAAAGTTAAAACAGCACTGAAAAAAGTGACTTATGACAGTTTTTCACATTTCTGATTGTTGCAGCATCTTCATGGTCATATGATCTCAATTCAGGCTCTTTGGCAAATGGCATATATTTATGGCAGTTGCACTGGTCCAGGGTTGTGTGAACACCATTTGTAACCTTCCCAGACGGTTTCCAACAAGCAAATGCAATGGGAGAAGTCAGATTTGCTTAACAATCTTACGATATATTTAACAACTGTAGTGATTTGTTTAACAAATCTGGCAAAAGGTTTGTAAAATGGAGCACAACTGACTTAATGATTGTCTTGCTTAGCTTATTGCAGCAATAAGTCAAGGACTACCTGTACAGCATTCAGCATAAATATGCCCTGATGGGGAAAAATGCTTGCCTTTTTCCTGGCTGCTACCCAGCTTCCCAACTGTCCTCCACAATATCAAATTAGGTTGGTCACCAAATCCTAGTAACTGGTTTGGATCAGTCCCAAAGGTGCTTTTTCAAGGGGCAATTNAAACGTCTTCAAAAGAAAAAAAACAAGAAAG
>AZIM01000385.1:342565-353822 GCA_000516915.1 Ophiophagus hannah | reverse complement strand
GTGGACTTTAACTCCCAGAATTCCTCATCCAGCAAAGCTGGCTGTGTTAGAGTATAACTCACAATTTTTTATCCCAAAGGTGCTTTTTCAAGAGGCAATTGGACTTCCTTGTTTTTCTTTGAAGACATTTTGCTTCTCATTGAAGAATCCAAGAAGCTAAAGAAGCTTCTTGGATGAGAAGTGAAATGCCTTCAAAGAAAAACAAGAAAGTCCAGTTGTCTCTTGAAAAAGCACCTTTGGGACAACCATGTCCTGGATGCCTGAGAATCTTCACAGAGTAGACATTCCCAAATTTTTAGATATTAATGGAAAAGAAGGCATTATAGTATGCTCAGGAAAACTGGGGTTGGAATCACTTGTTCATGTGCCTGTAACATTTATACTAAAGTAGACCGGATAAGAAAAAGCAAAAAGATGTATATATGAATGTACAATCCTTTTTTAAAAAATAGCAACAGCACACAATATTCTGTGTTATGAAAAGTTATCACCAGATGCAAGGAAACAAAATCTGTAAAGGTGAATGCTCTGCATGTTCTCTTAAGCAGATCTAGCCCTGCATAATGTTTCTATAGTGGCCAGCCAGCTGTCTCTAGGAAAACATACGTACAAGGCATAATATGTAGCAGCCAGTCCTGATTTGTTCCCACTATATTGTTTTCAGAAGAACTCTGCCTCTGAACATTGTGGTTTATTCAATTATCTACCTTCATCTATAAAAGTTTTTTCGTGTTACAGCTAGAACCTAGCTGGATCAAAGGTTGATTAATGGAAGTTGAGGGAGCAACCAATTAAGCATTAATGTGTTGGCAACTTGGGAATTGGCATTGATGTATTAGCAGGACTGCTTTGTCTACCCAGAATTGGAAAAAGTTCAGAGAAGAGCAGCTAAGATGATCAAAGGCCTGGAGACTAAAACATACAGAGAACAGCCGCAGGACTTGGGTTTGGCTAGTCTAAAGAAAAGAAGAATTAGGGATGACATGATAGCAGTATTTTAGTACTTGAGGGGCTGCCACAAAGAAGAGNGGGTCAAATTATTCTCCAAAGCACCTGAAAGCAGGACAAGAAATAATGGTTGGAAACTGATCAANGGGGCTGCCACAAAGAAGAGGGGACCAAATTATTCCACAAAGCACAAAAGGGCAGGACAAGAAACAATGGTTGGAAACTAATCAAAGAGAGAAGCAAGCTGGAATTAAGGATACATTTCCTAACCCTGAGGACAATTAATCAGTGGAACAGCTTGCCTTCAGAAATCATGGGTGCTCCATCACTGGATGTTTTTAAGAAGAGTCTAGACAGACACTTACCTAAAATGGTATAGGTTCTCCTGCTTGAGTAGGGGGCTGGACTAGAAGACCTCCAAGATCCCTTCCAGCTCATTCTATTCTATTCTAATTGTAGCACCCAATTCAGACATCAAGGGAGAAACCACTTAACGGCCCTATAATTGCTATGTGGGGGGGACCAACAGTTGCAGATGCTGGATTTTTTTTTATGGCTGTGCCAATGTTGTGGAAGTGCTTCCCAACTGACATCAATTAGGCCTTCTGAAAATTGTTAATGATCAATTATTTCAGAGAATCTATGGTGACAATTATGCCAATGTGAGGTTGGAGGTCCTTAGTGTTATTTTATAGTAGTGTTGATTTATGGCATATTTTTATAGTGGATTTTTCGTGGCATTAATATGTTAGCTATGAATCATCTACAGTTCATCAGATAGTGATGGGTACATAAATTAGCATCCCTTCTGCTCAAATAATTGCAGTGTCATAAAAGAGCAGCAATTATTTTACACAGGTGAGGTAGCTGAAGTCCTCAAGATATTGCTGGATTATAATCCCCAACATCTTTTGCCACTGTCAAAACTGGGAAAAATTACTGGGAGTTGTAGTTAAAACCAGGAGAGAACTTGTTCTTTCTGACAATGAAAATGTGAGGGTTGCATTTGGTTTTTAAAAAGTGTGCATTCTCCTTCTGTCCTATTGAAGTTATAATTTCATGACAAATTCTGGCTTTTGAGGAGCTTATCCAAAGCTTTGAAGGAGCCACATATCACCTCAGGGTCTGTGTACCTATCTTCAGAGACATTTGCTCTATTGTTAGGTTCATATGAAAATTAAATAAATGAGGATTTGGAGTTTTTAAAATAAAAAAGCACTAACATGAAGAGAAAAACCTAAAGAAAAAAATGCTGTTGGTTTACTGTTATAGAGTAAGTTTGCAGCTAAGTAAAAGCAAACCCCATCATTCTTCCAGTTCTGCTAATTTATGTCAGTGTAGAATGTTCTCAGTGGTAACATGTGTACCAAATATACTTGTGATATCTTAGTTTCAGATTATCCAAAAATTAGTTATTGACTAGTTCACAATAAGCACATTTGTTTGCCTACATATATGTACCCAACTGGAAGATAATTACTGCAATAAGAGAATAATCCAGGGTATATTTCTGCTCTTCAAAATAGCAGATTAAACAGACAAACAAACTCTGGTTTTAACAGTGATATGCTAGACCAAGAATTTGTGTGAATGTGTATGCTGGTTAATTCATCTCTGTATATGCATAATGAATTAAACAAACCTTTCCTCCTTGGAAGAGCTGTCCACATCAGATGATTGCCCCAGATAAACAGAATTGTCAATATATCCCCCTGGCTGCCTCAACTTGCGGATGTCCTTTCCGAGTCTCAGGAGCCTGTCTCCTGCATACAGCAGACCTATGGTACACAGTGGTTGTTGTTGTTTTAAAGAACACGTGTAACATACTACGCAGACTAGTAGTTGTGGACCTCAATCTTTTATGATAGTCTCAGAGCAGAATTAAAAATTAAAACATTAGTATAAAACAGAACAGGATATAATACTATATAACTGTTAGTGGTGAGATCATCGATGGGTGGCCAAAGTCGCCTAATTTTACAGAAAGTGTAGCAGAATTTAGCTATGTTCCAGGTGACTATCATATTGATCCAATAGTAACACCTATTTGTAAAACAGATCAGAATTCCCCAGTATTTTATCTGGTGCCGAGTTATGAGCCTGTGAATCCTCATAGCGGGTACAACACAAGGAAACATGAGCTGTCATTGCAATGGTTCCTGGCCCACATGGGCACAATATCAGCTCATATATGGGATAAGCTGTGGAATGTACATCTGAATAATTTTCCCATATTGAATTTACAAAAGAGACTTGTTAAAGCTTTGAAGAATGTTTTGAGAAGGGAGAAAGAAAAAAGAAAAGAAATCAAGTTTTAGGTTATTATTTGAAGTGACTAAAGATTGAGATTGTTAGCAGTAAAAGGAAGGAATATAAAGTTAGTTTATTGATCAAGGTTAAAACAGATGTGTTGTTTTCTCTGATAACCCTTACTGTACTTTTGCTGCCCCCAGGACTGAAATGATGAGGCTTTAATGATTTGTTCATTAATAAGAGATGGGATATGGGTAGAAGAGACCATTTGTTGCTTTTTAAGAGGAGATAAGGTACTAAAATTGTTTATAGGAGCCTTTCTTTTTTCTATTTAAGTTGCATTAGTTTTGTTTTAATTGTAATGTCTAATAAAATTACTATAAAATAGAAGCGAGATGAAACTCTATTCTCCTGCTACATTGCATAACTTGTTACAGCTACATTAGACTTTTAAGCTACTTGTTTTCTAAGAGCAGCAATCACTGTTTCTGAACAACAGTTCAGACCAGTAGCTGGATTCCCAATGGCCCATGAAAATCACCTGTGCAGACCAATGGATCATTCTAAAGTTTACAGACAGCATCAATTGCAAACCATACATTTTATCCATGATTTTATCAGTTAGCACATTTTATGGCAGGAAGATTCTTTAAAAATGATGGAGCAGAATAATGTCTATATGTAGTTGATAATCTGCCGTATGGATCACACGTTTATTCTTTGTTATATGAAAGTTGGGAAGTTGGGTAACTTGTTGGGCCTCACTAAGAAAATGAGCCTGAGACAGCAGCTTTAACTCAGGGTTTGAGACAAGATCATATAACAAAACCCTGATATAGTGTTATACACAAGCCAAGGTGGAACTACAGAAATCTAAAGAAATGCAGAAAATATCTGACGGAGTCCAACATGCGCTAAACTATTTTCTTATCAGTGTCCTTTGAATTAACAAGCCTTTCTTAAATTTTTCTTAGATATTAGACTAGTAGGCACTGCCCATGTTCTGGAACCTGCCTTTGAAATCGTAAGGATTAAAAAATATTTTTATTTTAATTCTGTCAGAGTATATTCATGAACTGGAATAGAGCTTAGTAAGAAAGTCAGCCAATGAATAGGCATGGCAACAGACCAGCCAGTGGGAACTGAATTGGAAAGTGAAACTAGAAGTAGCTTGGATGTAGCTCTAGTCTCTGCTCTGAATTCTGAAGCTGCTGCTTGTGTTTTTGCTTGTAACCTTTTGCACATTGGAAGAATCTATTATTGGTATTGTACATTTTACTCATATTATTATGTATATAAAGAAGTTAAGGAATCCTGCGGAATCTGTGTGTGTTTTCTGGATTTGAATTTCTGCTGCAAAATCTAACAAATTCACAGTCCTGCACGGAGCTATTCAACATAATCTTTAACATCCTTGTTTAGAAACATCATGAAATTTAATTGGACCCGATTTCTAAGTGCTATCACAACACTACTAGACCCATTTCCCCAAATTTAGAAATATAAAATAGCCTTCCACTTAACATTTTTGTCTGCTAGTGGCTTCTATCCTGAATCTATAAAGCTGGAACACGAAGTTAAATTTGGACTGCCTGATATAAGGCACTCCTTCTAATTGTTTGGTTTTTTTCATACCTCTTTTTAGTGCTCTTTCTGAAATTGGAATTCCATATTTTTCGCAAAGCTTGACACACTGACAGTAGACATAGTGGCATGCCAGTCGATGCTGGTCTACCAATTCTCCCACTTCACCCTCTAGGGAGCTTGGCAAGCAGTGACTATCAACAACTCGGTCTCCAGACCTCACTAGTCTGCACTGTTCTGCAAAGTCTAATGGAGTTGTCTTCCTCTGTAAAAATAAGACAGTGTTTCTGTTATAAAGCAATATTATTGTGCAATAAATTTTCTTATACTGCTAAAGTTGTAACATAGTGGGGAATGAATTAAAAGAACAGAGACATTTTTTTTGTCCTTCCACAAGAAAAAAACTCAGCTCTCTGTGTAAACCTTTACTGAAAATGGATTGAAAAATGTTTTTGCAAAATGTGTGAACTGGGGATGCTTGCTACATAGCAATAATAATGATTTTGCATCAACTGCTCTAAGCAATCAATTCTTAATGTCAAAGTTTATAATTAATGTCAAATTCCAGTTTATAAAATCTCTGCCTTACTGCAGAGGGAAGGTTCAGAAGACATACCCATTATCACAAATATTTTAGTTCAGGAGGAATCGGTACTTCCATCTGCCATTTCTGCATTTTATACTGAACAGGTGTCTAGTGTTAAAGCTGTATTCTTACCATTATCCCAGGGGAGGAGGAAGATACGTTAGATATGTTTGCCTTGAGTTATTTGTAAAAATGATAAACAAGTAAAAATAAATATCACCCATTATTCAGGAGGTAAGTCAGGGTGCCTGTTAGGATCAGGGAAAAGTGGAAATACACAGTATAGAGACGGGCAATAGGGAGAGCAGGTTCATAAATGTATGGTTTTTAACCAGCTCAACCAGCTTTAACTCAGCAATGGGAAAACCCATTACATCATCTAACCTGATTGAAAATAGGAAAGCTGCTGTTCAAGATCCAGGGAAGGTTGTTACTCCTCTAATAGAAAGATGATAGGATTAGCCAGCAATTACATATGCTGGGCTCTTCCAGAGAGGTAGAGCTATCTCTGTTGCCTACATTTAAGTGAGCGGTGATAGGGAACTATTTTGGCAGTCATCCTTGTGAATGCTGCCCTCATTGGACTTTTTTACTTTTTTACCCTTCTCTGTTGCTGTTTCTTTCCCCTACATTTCAAGAGCCCTGGTGGCGCAGTGGCCAGAATGGAACATTGTAGGCTAACTCTGCCCACTGCCAGTTCGATCCTGACTGGCTCAAAGTTGACTCTGCCTTCCATCTTTCCGAGGTTGGAAAAATGAGGATCCAGATTGTTGGGAGCAATATGCTGACTTTCTAAACTGCTTAGAGAGGGCTGCAAAGCAGTATGAAGTGGTATATAAGTCTAACTGCTATTGCTATTTGTTGAAACGTTTAGTGATTTATCTGAAGTACTATAAAATGAAATGGTCTTCTGCCTATAATTCATCCTTACTTTATGCAGTCGGTTAGTAGCCAGTTCCCATGATCCAAAGCAAATGATTCGAGGGTACAGTCAGACCACAAAAATACAGTACCTTTAGCCGCCGTCTGGTTTCCTTGTATCTCTTCCCAACTATTTCCATTTCGCTATAAGTTAAGTGCCTGCGATCTGGCTCAGTGTTGATGGGAGGAACTTGCAAATGGTTTGACTTAGGTTCACAAGCTACCTGAGAAGATATACTGGACTTGGAATAAGGAATTATATCTCCTTTTGCAGTGATGGATGAAGATGTTGCCACAGGCAATAGCTCTTTAGCATCATTATTAAAACAAAGGAAAGAAAGCAGAAAATAGATTATAAAGACATCAATATTTCTTCCTCATCTACTCCCCACCCCCAGCAATTACTGAGCTGTTTTATCATGCTGGCTTCTATTTAGTTTAGGAAATTAGAAAAATGTCCTGTCTTACATTCAACAGTTGGTATTCACAATATTTACTAATCTGTTTTAAATATCTATTAAAATAACCAAAATAATTAATACATACTATATGAATATATATGACTGTTGCTTATTTCCGTACATATATTAAATTGCCAAACTACAGCCAACCTATAGCCAGTACCCATATAGTATTCTGTCACTAACTGGAATGTCAATTTTTCTTAAGTTATATATATTCCCCAACTTGCTATCCTTCAAATATTTTGGGATTACAGTCTAGAATTTCCAAATACAGTACCTTCAAAAAAAACCCTTAGATAGTTGTTTATGATGCCATCAACAACTAAATCTGTAAGTTATCACTAATCAAAGTTATCAGGAACTGAAAAATATTCAATCATCTGTATTGATTTGGTTCCTTGTTACCTTGCTTTGGCTGTTTCCAGTTGTCCTTTATATTATCTATCCATAATCTTTGACATTCAGCTAAGTCAGCCCCAGTTATAATATGTCCTTTTTTTGAAATGGTGAGAAAGACAATGATTTCTTCTAAGTCACTTTTACTGATAGGCACCTTTGTCTGGAAACAAACAGAGAATAAAAATTGCACTTAGGTCTGGGATTTGACATGATATAAAAATCCAAGAGGAAACAGTTATTTCAAAGAGAACAATTTCTCAACATTGATACACAAACAAATCATGGTCCACTTTCAATTATTACTATGTGCACAGGCCTTGATTTAATGAGCAATATGTGCATAGAAACAATGTGCAATTTTCTATGAGAAATCATGCAATCCAATGATTGTAATATAAGCAATGTGCATCTTGAACACCAGCAAATTGCAAACTGGTGATGCTCATGTTATTCTCTTCATTAAAAATGCTATGAAGCAGTTGGAATTCTTTCTTTTTACTAGCACTTCTGTGCTGTATTTGCACAAACAGATACTCTCATTCAGTTAGGGATATGTGAATGGAAATGGCTTTCATATAACATGCTTCTAAAGAATTAGGGTATATAAATATACTCCAAAGATTGTAAGCCGCCCTGGGTCTCCAGAGAAGGTAATAAAATCCTCTAGTCATAGAAAACAACTCTATACTTCTCTAATACCAGTCTAAATGAACTTTTTAGGACATTTTAGGTTTTCCATATATATGTAATCAGTTACTGTATTTATAAACTATGAATTTTGGTGTAGTGGTTAAGGTGCTGGCCTAGAAAATAGGTGACTCTTGCAAGCCGGCTGGGTGACTTTGGACCTGTCACTCTCTCTCAGCCCTGATCTACTCATTATGTCAATCTTAAAGGAAATCAGCCTGATTTGGAGTTGATTTGGAAGGACAGATACTGAAGCTGAAGCNGAAGCTGAAGCTCAAATACTTCAGCCATCAAATGAGAAGACAGGACTCCTTGGAGAATTCCCTGATGTTGGGAAAGATGGAAGGCAAAAGGAGAAGGGGATGAGATGGTTAGTGTCATTGATTCAATAAACAGAATTAGGGCAAGCTCCAGGAGAGAGCCTGTCGTGCTATGGTCCATGGAGAGTCGGACATGAGTTAGCAGCCAAACAACAACAATACTCATGATGAAACTTTTAAAACTTTCCTCTAAAATGGGAAAAAAAGGAATCACATAACTGAAAATCAGTGGCTTTACTGTTGTATTTTGGCAATGTGATGTGAAATTGCACTCGGGACTGCAAAATAAGGGGGCTGGGGTTGCATGTATCCCATAGGCTTCCCACAACTAGCTTAACATATTTTAATAAATCACAATGGGTGCTTTCAATATGCTAAGCCAAAGTCCCCCTTTCCCTCACTATCTATTGGGGGAAAAACATATTGTCAGTAAAGCTAATGAGCAAATAAAAGCCCTTATTGATATAAATGCCCTTATATGTGCAATTTTCCCCTATTAAGGCATCAAGAAAGAATCCCTACATTGATGCTTATCTAACTATGTAATCGTGACGGCCACTGTGATGCAGTGGTTAAGGCACTACCCTAGGCTAAAAATGGGAGACTGTGAACTCTACTCCTGCCTTGATATCCTTGATATCAAGCTAGGGGAGCTTGGCCAGTCACTCTCTCTCAAGCCTAGAAGGAAGCAGTGGCAAACCACCTCTAAAATCTTGCTAAGAAAAAATCAGGGATTTGTGTCCAAGCAGTCTTCAGGAGTCAACAGTGACTCAAAGTCATAAAAATTGACAACTAGGGAGTATAAGGGTTTTTCCACTTACCTCCTGGATAATTCTAAGGAAATCTACTCTTTTGAACTTCATTGTCCTGCTCCTGTCAGCTTTTTTGAAGAGATCTACAAGCTTGAGTTTTTGCTTATGCAGAAGGTTTTGTAGTGTAATAATAGATGGTGGATATGGAGCCCGAATAAGAGGTATAGTTTTCACTGGTTCAGTCTTCGGTGTGGTCTGCGGAAGAGACATCCAAACATTTTAAAAGGATTATACTCCACTTTGTTTTGATGAAGCAGAAATGCAACGACTTGGTTAGTTCTTCAGTCAATCAACCAACCATCAGCTGTATTGCAAAACACAAGCAGATTGGTGGACACATTACTGAAGGCAAAAAACAAACAGACAACTGGTCTGACATATGTCCTATTTTTATCTCATTTTGTGGCTTCACTGATTGTATTCGCTGGTCAAATTTATTAATCCAAGGGCTTTGCTAATAACAGAGCAAGAACTCATTTTATAATTGTATTTGTATTTGCTGCAAAGGAAATAAAAAGCAAGACGGGCTGCTATACATTTCAGGCAGGCCGAACCACAATATGGTAGTTCTCACTTAATGACGTTCGCTTAGCAATTGTTTAAAATTATGATGCTCCCCCCCAAATGGTACTTACTACCAAGTTCCAGCGTTTTGATGGTAGCACCCCCTCTCCCTACAGTTCCATGACTGCATTTCGGGCACTTGGCAACCGCCAGTTGCAGTGTTTTGCAGTCACATAACAACAATTTACATTTTTTGCTGGTTTCTAGCAGAAAAAAAAGCCCACCCAAAGGAATGAATAGACTCATTTTAATACTGCAGCATTCATTTCATTTCACAAAAAAAGGTCATAAAATCAAACTTATGATTGTCATGATTTAGAAATTCTGGACTCCTTTACAGTCATTAACTCGAGGACTACTTGTATATAAACACCAAGTCTATACAAATATATTATATTCTCTTTCAAGTCTAAAAATGAAATATTCCAAAGTCTTCTGACTCAAAAAAGGAGGAGGAAAAGGCTTTAAATCTGGAAAAGGCAGATACAAAGGCCTTGATCTGGATTCTGCAAAGACAGATATTCTCTGCATACATGGCTTCTTTCTTGTCTCCAATAACTCATATAGCTATACCTTTGCTCCTACTGCTATAAGCATGTTCCTAAATACAAAATTTAGTGCCCATAGTGCTAAAGATTTATTGCTGGGCTTGGTATAAAGCCTGACTGAAACGTGAGGTATAATTTTGACTGAGTTGTATATAGACATTGTAATTATCTATTAGATTTTTTATGCTGTCCCTCCTGTAAAGAGTTTGAGACTCTCTATGTTCTTCTTTGCTTTATCCTCACTACAGCTCTCAGACATAGGCTGGACTGAGAAGAGAGACTGGTTGTACAGCTGGTTTATAGTCATCCTCATGAACATCATGAATAACAAGGACTTTTAACTGATGCTCCTCCATTATAGTCCCGAAATCTAATCCACAAGTAGAGCCTTCCAGATGTGGTTGGAGAAAGGCCATTCTTCCTGCTGGTTCTGTACCATGACATCATGCTGATTTCCCACTACACTTACCTTAACACTTTGGAGAGCGAGCAACTTGGCTTGAATTTTAGCCTCTTCTCTTTCTTTTTTTATTTTCCTCAGGATGCTTTCTTCTTGCTGAGTGAGAGGCTTCTTTTCAGTCAACCATTCCTCCAGATTTACACAGTTCTCCAACAGATTACGCAGTTGTTTTCGCTCCTTAATCCAAGCCTCCATATTTAGCAGGTCACTCTCCTCAGTGGAAATCCTGTCCTGGGCCTCTGGAGGTGCTGTCAGCTGCTGAATTTTCTCCACTTCACTGGGGACAGGTGGCCGAGGCTTGTGAATAGTAGGAGCCACACTGTCCATAGGTGGTGCAATAAGAATACGCCGCCTTGGTTTAGGTGCGCCAAATCTATTTGGTCTCAATTTAAGGGAATAATAGGGATATTCATCTCTCAGTTTATACTGTTTAAAGCAATGGCTTAAAATCCTATCTGAGGCAGATTCTTTAGGAGACTCTTCATTTAAGGTGGACTCACTTTCAGTGTCACTGAAAAGAAGGAGTCAAAATCATTAATACCACTCATCCAGTCATCATTCTTTTAAAAAATAAAATAACAATAAAAACATGATAAAATTAAAATACCTAATGGTACATCTGGCAATATTAATTTCTGTAAATATTAATTTTTGTTTTCTTGGGGACAGAAATAAAGTAACATAATTTATTTATTTATTTATTCGACTTAT
>AZIM01000385.1:301770-333178 GCA_000516915.1 Ophiophagus hannah | reverse complement strand
GGAGGTTTGCTGGAATGCTGACATTATCTCAAAACTAAAGTTGAAAACCAGCTAGGTGGGAGGTGCACGTGCATGCGCAGCTAAGCTGGGGCGAGGTACGTGTACCCACAGAGAGGGCTCTGCGTGTCACCTGTGGCATGCATGCCATAGGTTCACCACCACTGCTCTAAGGAATACAGATAATCCTTAACTTACAATTGTAACTGTGGGCTTAACTTTGGTTGTAAGTCCTGCTGGTCATCACATGACCAACTTGACTTTACAATATTTTTTGTTGTGATGGTCATTAAGCAAATATCCAGAGTTATTAAATGAACACTGTTGTGAACTCAGTGTCTACAATGGGCAGTTTTTGCCAGTAAATAGATGTTTGTGGCAAATAATATTTTAAATGCAAGTGGTTGCTGAGCACCTAAAATGTGATCATGTGACTGCAGGAGAGGTGGCTTTGGAACTTCAAATTTGGGTCATACTAATAAAGCTTGACATGGTTGGTCCCTAGGTTACTTACAGAACATCTCCTAAAGAGGAATCTGCACAGTCTATACGTTCTGAAAGGATGAGTGGTTGTTTAGGATCCCATCCTCACAAGGGATCAAAGGGACACTGACCTAAATTTAATCCTTTTCTGAAGTACCCCTCCACCTTTTGGAACAACTTCTGCTTTTTCTCCAGAGATGCAGCAAGCATTACCTTTACTGGCTTTTTAAAAATTTATAAATCAATCCACTTAAGAGGGTAGGTAATACAGACATTCTTGAAAATAAATAAATACAGTACATAAACACATACCTTTGGCTGATGTAAAAGGTTTCTCTTGGCACATCTGGGAAACAGTAACATCCACAGTGGGAGCCTTCTGTTGTTCACTTTCACTCTCTGAAGCCATTAAGTTTCTTTGCATTTCTCCTCCTGAAAGGTTTTTATTAGCAGCTGCAGTGATTCTGCTGCAAGAACTCTCAGTACATTTTAATATTTCCGTGCTTGTTTGGTGTTCTAAGAAAGGTTCAATCTGTTTATCATTCTGCTCTGTTTTTGGTTCAAACAACAGTTCATCCTTAAAACATATTTTTCTTTTCCTTGAGCTTCTTCGGCATACTTTGTTTTCACTGGAATCACTATTAAGTACACACATTTTGTTCTTACATATGGCATGTTTACTGCTTTGTGCCTGTTTTTTACACACTGATAGACTCTGTATTTTGTTTTGGCCACCAATGACATTCCTTATTTCAGAAGGAATTTTAGATTTTCTAATTTGAATCTTTCTTCGAATAGTGACATTTTCATCACTTTTGAAAAAACAGTCCTTAGAAATATCTCCAGTACTGGGCCCATCCTGCAAACAGGTAGCAGGAATTTCTGGTTCTTTAGCATTGGATCGAAGTTCCAAGTTACTTTCTAGAGAAGATTTACAATCTCCTACACTGTTTCCTAATCTAGGGAGTGAAACTGGACTCATAGAAATGCAACTCTCAATGTCTGTGCCTGCATTTCTGGTAGAAGATCTTTTGGTTCTTAACCGTGTATTCCTCTGAATGGCCATAGTAAAATAAAAATCCTCTGCTGTAAGAATGCTGTCTTTATCCTCTTTAAAGTAATTCAAAAGATCACGTTTAGATCTGAACTTGAGTCCTGGAGCATTGAGAGAAAAACAGTGCAATCAATAAATTAAGTTCATAATTGGGGGGGAAAAATCATGTATGTAAACAAAAACAATCTAAGCATCATTGCATTTGCAATCTTTTCTCTTACATTGTATTTATTTTATTGTAATTTCTTTGAGTGTTATGAGAGTTGGTGAGTCAGGAGGCATACAAGTTTAATAATCATAGTCATTATGGAAAAATAATATAACAATAAACTACCATTTTGGAAAGAAAAATCGAAACAGTAATACTAGAACAATTTATAAAAACATTTGCCAAATAGTATATGCCAGGGAAGTAGCCTTGAGAACCACAACTAAAAGGTAAATTGTGCAATGTATACATTTTATAATAAATTGTGCAATGTATACATTTTATAATTATAATTATACTACTACTACATAGTATTATAAGGGTCTTGAGCAAGGGCTGGTCTAGACAGGGGTGTCAAACTCGCAACGACACCTGTCGTCACGTGACATATTGCAACTTTTTCCTTTGCTAAAATGGAGGTGGGCATGGCCAGTGTGTGTTGCATCCAAAGTGAGTTTGACACCCCTGGACTAGAAGATCTTCAAGGCCCCTTCCAATTCTAATGATGATGATATACAGAGTTTATAAAATAGTCTGAACTTCACCAGATGAACACAGTATTAAGTATTAAGCATATTTTGTAAACAATCACAGGAAATGGTGTATTTGAGAATATTATATTTGTGAGTATATTATGAGCACAGAGTGGAACATCTTAATATTCCTGAAACACAAACACCTTAAGCAGCATTAGATTTTTTATATATAAAGTACATAGTTTTTGGCAAAAAGTATCGTACATAGTTTTTGGCAAAAAGTATTATCATTGAGTGTTTTCCCTATACTGCAACAGGCTGTATCAGAAGTAGAAATGCAAAGACAGAGACAACAATATATTTTCCTGCAGTTCTACCAGTTTGTCTTTGCTCTATTGTATTCTCCCATTCTTCTGGAAGTGTTTGATGGTAGACTGGAAAGTCTAAAGATAGTGCTCCTTACTGCCCATTACATGTCACTGGACTTTCAGTGTTGACTTCAGGCTCTTCTTTCCTGGGGCCAAAGCTTTCTTCTAGAACAGTTATAAGTAATTCTCTTTGCTTCTTTGATCTTTGGTTGTGTATCACTTACAGGTATATATCACTGTCAATAAATATAACAGGACCAATTTTTGTAAGCCACTCTTTTGTACAGAATCTTTTTAACCTTGTTATAATTTAAAATGTTTTTTTTGCATTTCTTTCAGCCGATCCTCCTCTATCTTCCTTTTTTTTCCCCTATTCCAAGTGAAAGTACTCACTGATGTAAGCTCCTACAATGTCACTTATACATAGCTTTAGTTCCAAATATTTGTCAATATTTTGATATGGGAGCCATAGAAAATTAATACAATAAGAGATTCTGATCTAGTTTTATTATCTCAGTGTTTCCCATCCTGGATGCCTTCATGATGGGTGGACTTCAGCTCCCAAAATTCCTCTACCGATGTGGCCTTTGTTGAAAGTTCTAGGAGTTGAAATTCAGATATGGAAGTTGCCAGGATGAAGAAACATTGTTCTAAGAAATTCAAGGTCTTGTTATAAGATCTTTCCTATCATTTTAACAATCCTGCTAAGGTTGGACTGAGAGCAAATTAATAGCTTAAAGTTGTACCATGAACTTCATGGCCAAGCTTTAATTTGTATTCTCTACTCCTGTACAACTAACTACCTTATTGACTTTCTGACTAGTGCCGACTGATTCCTAGGCATTATGAGTTTTGGTCAGATCCATCTAATTATAGTAATACAATTTCTACTTTCATAAGGCAAGCAACTATGCTTCTATCTTCTAGGAAGTTGCATCTTCAAATACAAATTTAGAAATACGGCTCAATTCTTTGCATGCCTGCTACCAGAAAAAAAATACTTGGTTGAATGGGTCTTTTACAAAAATAATTGCTAATTTTACACTTGCTGCCGTACCAGAGCACTTTTCCCATGTTGCAGTTTCAGTTTTCTTATCACCCTTCGGGAAATCGAGAGATACTTTGCAGAACAAACAGGCTGTCTTTTATAGGCGCTGCCTGTTATCAATGCAAGACTGAGCACCGCAGACCAACAACTAATCTATTAAATAAGGGTTTTTAATCCCAAAACGATGTGAGAAAATGGAGACCTACCATACATGGTGCGCTGGGAAACTGAACACTCATCATTGTCAAACTCAATCGACAGAACACAAAGGGGGTTTCACTTCTATTATGACATCACTGAGACCAAACCAATAGAATAAGCCGATTAGCACAATTTAATGGCTATAATAATATTTTCCATCTCTTCTCGGTTTCCTCTAGTGAAAAAATCCTTACCTGAGCTCATAGAGATCCTTCTCTTCCCATTCTAACACCATGACTGACCTCCCGCAGAAGGCGCCAATTCTTATTATAGACATTGAACGCATGCGCACTTTAAACTCTTACAACTCCGTCCCGGAAAATAGAAGAGTCTAACGATCTTGTCCTAGGAAGGGGATAGGAGAAAAAAAATCACACACCACAGCTTCGATTGACCACGCCCCCCGATGCCGTCGAAAGTGCGCTTGCGTCTCCGCCTCTTCGCGGCACTAACTTTCCCCATTCTTCCGCGGGATATTGGAAACAGTAATACAGTAAACCTGAAAAGGCTCGGCGAAGAACTGAAGACATGCGCGGACGACGCTGCGGGGGGCTGATCGCGCTTGCGCACGGGACATTTCTTGGACCTTCGCAGGCGTTTAAAGAGGAGTGCGCATGCGTGTTGCCTTGGGAGGCCGGCTGGCGTCCTGCGTCAATAAATACAAACAAACAAACAAAAAACCACCCCAAAAGAGAGAGAGTTGGGTGCCGGCGAGGGCGATGCACCTGAAGGGGACGACATGCGAGCTGCGTTGACTTGGAGGGATAAGGTCGAGCAGTGGTAAGAGGCGGTCCGCTTTCCGAAACGGGGCTGGGGAGGATAACGGGGAAGAGAGCTGCATTTAGCAGGAGGACTCTTGAGAAGGACCGCTACTACCATGTGCTCTTTTCACCTCTCTATTCTGTTATGGCTTATTTTAAATAACTCCAATATAAATGCATTTATTAAATTTACATAACATATAAGTTAATGAAATAAGAGAAGATAGGTAGGTAGATACAGGTAGGTAGATACAGGTAGGTAGGTAGATATATAAAATAAAAAAAACTCGGGTTTAAACTGTTGAGTCCTTGGTGCTCTCTGAGCTTAGTTGTTTGCTTAGTTGATGTTTCGTGACCCAACTAGATAACTTCATCAGTGTGTTCGAGTGTGGGGCTTGCTCCCTGTTTGTATATAGTAGCTTAAATAATAAGGTATGCCTCTCCCGTTTTTGTTTTCTGTAATCCCAAATACGTTACATAATAAATGGCTGGGAATCTCAAGATCTTTCTGCCGTAAAAATGGAACAAATACCTGGAAAAGTACAGGTAGTCCTCGAGGTACAACAATTCATTTAGTGACTGTTCAAAGTTAAACAGTACAGAAAAAAAATGACATGACTGTTTTTCACAGTTACAACCTTTGAAGCATCGCCATGATCATGGGATCAAAACTGCTTGGCCACTGGTTCATACTTTTGTCTGTTGCTCTGTTTGACCATTGCTCTGTCCCAAGGTGGTGTGATCAACTTTTATGACCTTCTGACAAGCAAAATCAATGGGGAAGACAGGTTCACTTAACAATGGGTTACTTATCAACTGCAGTGATTCATTTAACAACTGTAGCAAGAAAGGTTGTAAAATGTGGCAAAACTCACTTAACAAATATCTCATTTAACCACAGAAATGTTGGGCTCAACTGTGGTCATAAGTCAAGGATTACCTGTATACTAATCCACAATTTTCTTAAAACAGAAGAATAATTTAGTTATAAAACACTAAAGTATGTATAATAATTTGGCCACAACAATTGTTGGGTCTACACAGTATCCTAAACTAAAACCAACTGAGCCACATTGATACATTATACAACTGTTTTGTAGACTAATGACCTATCTCATAAAAATAACTAATAAGTAGATAAAAGAACTTGCCTTTTAACAGCATTCTTTGTTTTCACAGTATCTACGACCTTGCCTTTAAGCCTGATGGAACACAACTAATAATTGCATCTGGGAACAGATTACTGGTATGAGGTT
The DNA here is from genome assembly GCA_000516915.1 of Ophiophagus hannah. Taxonomy (NCBI): domain Eukaryota; kingdom Metazoa; phylum Chordata; class Lepidosauria; order Squamata; family Elapidae; genus Ophiophagus; species Ophiophagus hannah. The sequence continues at coordinate 327,326 of AZIM01000385.1, read as the reverse complement.
TTTAAAAATACAATATCTGGCCTAAAAGAGATTTCAATTAGAAAAATTATTTGAAATGGTGTTAATACTTAAACAGAATATTACCAAGAAATCCCAGGATTATAAACTTGCTTGGGAGGTGGGGATAGGGAGGTGGTTTACTTGAGAGTAGTGGAGAGACATTAGAAAATACCTTAGAAAAGGTGGATTATTTGAATGCTGAATTCAGTCACCAATAAAGGAGAATATTTGTGGCTTAGAGTTGACATGAAGGATCCTTGGTGCTTACTAAGCTTCCTCGTTTTCTTTCAGATCATTACCCAAACTAGGTAACATCATCAGTGCTACTCCACTAGCACTGATGATGTTACCAATTTTGGGTTATGAAATGTCAGAAAACAAGCTGAGAGGGCACCAAAGTCTCCTCGTGAATTCAGTCAGAATTCAGGCCTAGGCATGCAACGAAGATGGCATTGTTTGTGCTAGTGGGTTACCTCTGAAGTGATTTGGTAAGAGAATTGTCCCTTTCTCGGTTTGCTACACTTGGAGATTGTTCTATAGTAGTAGTCCTTTTTAGCAGGTGGTTTCAGTTAGTAGTTATAGGGGAGGTAAGATCAGCCCAGTAAACATTTGATGATGGGGTGCTACAGGGCTTCATTATCTTTCTGTTTGTTGAACATCTATATGCAGCCATTGAGACAAGTGATCAGTCAATTCAGGATGTAGTGTCCTCAACATACTCATGACTTTTCTATTGCTATCTTGGGCTACCCCAGGCCATGATATGGAAATCTTGCCCTGATGTCTAAAGGCTGTTAGGATCTGAATGAGACAAAATGGACTGATGCAAAATATACTGTTGCTTTGTTTAGGTTTCTGATTGTTTCCAGTGTTGTATCTCAAGTGGGAGATGCTATCCCTCAAGAAATAAATATGTAAACTGGGAAGCCTCCTGGTATAAGGCAACTGCTAGGTGGGCAAATGGATACCTTCAATGTGCTTCTCATGGGGCTGTTTTTGAAGATTTCTGGAAGCTAGAAATGGTATTTTGATTCTGTTTGCTGGCAGGTCTTAACCACCAGAGCATATTACATTTGCGCTTAAATTTTTATATTGGTGTCCAATAGAGTTTAAATGCAATTCAAAATGCTGGAAAATAAAACAGATGAATGTGGAATTATGAATTGTGCAATTTTAGTGTATGATTATTCTGATTAATGACTGAATTATTGATTAATATGTTCTTTATACTCTTACTATGAGTTTTATTGTTCCATAATGTATACCTTAGGTGCCATTGTTTATAATTTTCATGGTGGATCTAAGAGCATTTTTCTGCAAATTATCTTTGTTTTAAAATAGTTTATCTTAAAGTATTATTTTTATGCATCTGTACTATTATACTTTCTGTGTTACTTTATCTGTACAGGTATATGATACATCTGACGGAACATTAATCCAACCCTTGAAAGCTCATAAGGATACAGTATATTGCGTAGCATATGCAAAAGATGGTAATATGAAATCCACTGTTTACATTTTGTACAATTACATTTGCCTTTTTATGTCACTAATACAAGATCTATATAGCATCTCTTGTCAACTGAGGCAAAGAATTGATCAACTCCTAATCAAAATTTCTTAAGAAGTGTAAAATCTTTGGGATGTTCAAAACATTGCTGATAATTTCACTTCCAAGTAGTACAATATGGAATTATTTTTGTTAGCATATTTCACTAGTGTCTGCTTTTGACAGTTGGGAATTTGTGCACAAGGAACTCAGGACTTTTCAAATTTATTTTTTTAGCACATAGCCAAGATTTTTCACAGCTAAGTTGCTTACTGCTAATACAAAAGAAACAAAGTATGCATTAATATAGTTATTGTATGCTTTTCATAATTATATAAATGTTACTTTCTCAACCAGTCTTGAGATGCTGGGTATGTCCAGTAACAAAAATATATGATAGTTATCAACAACATATTTTAAAGTTATTTCAATGAACAAAGAAAAAGATAGATTTAATAAATCTTTTTTGAAAAAACTTTATATCTGGTAATCTGCTAAACAGATAGCAGGTACTTGCTAACATTAGAAGGTGCATTTGAGATCATATTATTAATACATTTCTATAAATTGTACTCCAATGAAAAAAATCCTAATTAAAAATGCAATTGTCAATTGGTCTAATTAAAAACATTTGGTGCTTTACAAAACTGTAAATTTATATCATAAATGTGTATATAAAATATGGTTATGTACTGGTAATCTCATTTGTTAGCAAGATTAAGAAAATTATAGACTATAATATTATTACATTTCTGTGTTTTAGATTAACAGTTCATTCTAAAGCTACTTCATAATTTATATTGGCTTCTACAAATTTTCCTAGGAAAACGCTTTGCATCAGGAGCTGCAGACAAAACTGTCATAATCTGGACTTCAAAGTTAGAAGGTATCCTGAAATACACGTAAGTGATTATGACTTTGATGTATGAGTGTTTAAGAATTACTTTTAATATAAACAGAAGAAATCTTGACACGAAGAAAACAATTTTACCAGGACTGGATTTATTTGGAAAAGACACCTGGTCAGCAATCCTGGCCCTCGCCCAATAAAAGTTTGCACCCCTCACTTGATTGAGTAAATATCTGAAGAAGTTTAAACATTGAATATAGGATTTTTGATTCTGTGCTTCTTTGTAAAGCAATTTTTTCAGAAGGTGATTAACTCAATAGTGCCGTGATATAGGATTCAACTATTTAAAGGATTTTTATGTTTCCATTTCATTACTAAAACAATAAGCTCCCGAGCTTGGTTATTGTGTACCACACAAGCTTGAGCATAGGATTATTTTCTTTTTTGCTTGATAGCTGCCTCTCAGAGAAAAGGAATGTGTTGTACTGCTTGTTAATGAGTTGAACATATTTGTTATCCCTTACTATTACCCTCCACTTAGCCTGAATATCAACATTCATAATTCTCAGTCAACAAAGCCATGTTTCATGTATCTGAAAGACATCTGTGTTGTGAATGCCTGAAACAGGTTCTCAGCATAACATCTATGAACAGAGCTGGCTAGAGCCATCTTACAAGTACAGTAAAACTTCAAATTTACAAACATCTATTTAATGACTACTGGTCCAACAGACCAAATTTAGGGCAAATATCCATTACTTCAAGTAACAGACAAATCCAAACTAGTTGGATGAGGCAGTTAAATTTATATAAATTGTTGTTATTTGCAGCAATTATACAACTTATGTACATTGCTGAGAAGTACATAGTTTGCAATTTAACAAGCTTAATTGGTCTGTTAAATTGAGATTTCACTGTCTGTTCACTGATGCAGTGTACAGCAAGGGTCCCCAACCTTTTTGGTTCTGTGGACCAGTGGCTGTGGCTTCAGTGGTTTCTGCAGTGGTGGTGGGGAGATAGTTTCATGAGTGCAACCTAATCCTGTGCAAGCTTCGCATGCTTGCCTGTCTCTTCAACAGCCCGGTTCCCAATGGTATGCGGCCCAGTAGTGGGACGCGGCCCGGGAATGAGGGACCCCTAGTATAGAGGATCAAAATGTACAAAATATTTAAAACATTTGACAAATCCTTTAAAAGCATGTGAGTAGTTTCATGCTGGGTTGGATCCCTGACCCATCTAGTCCAGCAGTCTGTTTTCCCAAAGGCCAACTAACTGCACAAGGAAGTCCACTGGTCTCTAGAGGCAGTTACATTGCCATCAAGGCTAATAGTCACTTAAAAGTTTAAATAGAAGCCAGGTGAATCCTTCCAGTAATATACCATTTTTTTCCCAATGAATTAGATAAGGGATATTATTACCCTCTTTTTTCTGCAGCCTACAACATGAATCGAAATCTAGATCTATGGCAATAAAGAGAAATAGGAAACCCTTACTACTATTATCCAGAGGTTATCCGGACTACTACAGCCCATATTTGATAGCCTTACTTATAAAAAGCTGGCATAGCTTTTCCATATTGATTTAGCTTGCCGTTCTTCCAATGCCTCTCTTTCACTGTTGTTTATTAATTTGTTTTAGGCACAATGATTCTATACAATGTGTGTCTTATAATCCTGTTACGCATCAACTTGCATCCTGCTCTTCAAGTGATTTTGGTATGGATTCCCCATTGCTGAATTTTTAAGTTCAAATTCTAATGCTTCATGTAGCAAAGGAAGAAACCCAACAAGAATTGCAGTCATTACTATAATATTGGTTTAGATACCCCAAAGTTGAAATGTAATATGTGAGTAAAGCTTCCCCCCTTCCTTTCTCTTTTTTGCCCTCTACACATTAGAATCTGCTTGGATATTTCCCAAACTCCAGGCCAGATTTTGAATACAAAGCTGGAAGCTATCTTCCTCCTTGTTTTTTGACACGAATCATTCATTAGTGTGAAGGGCAGATTGTATAAAATTCCAAGATACTATAATATTTTATTAGAAATGTGGGAGCTTGGTTTCCAGCATGTCAAACTACCTGTCCATCTGGTCCAGTTTTGTTGTTTAGCATCAGCTTTTAGGTTCTCACTTAACTGGTAATGCCAGAGGTTGAACCTAAATTTAATGCACTTGAGGCATTACCATTGAGCTACAGTACAGTCTTCCCAGATCATTGTAGTCCTTTCTTTATAGATGATGGGTAATGACATGAAATTCTACTATGCAGCACAGAAATGGGTACTGATATTGGAGAGGACAGTCAGATTGAGATAAATCTTATTAGGATGAATAACACATATGATGAACATTAATGTCATTATTTTTAGCAGTTATTGTGTAACTGCTTTTGAATGCTCTTATAATTATAACCATTTTTTTATTTTCCGTATTTTGATTTTGTTGTTTTTAAGGACTGTGGTCTCCTGAACAGAAGTCAGTCAACAAACATAAAGTTAGCAATAAGATCACTTGTTGTAGGTATGTAACTCTTTGGCTCCAAGTTTCTAATTTGGGCTTTCAAATGATACAAAGTTATGTTTATGAGTTGCTGCTCCACACAAAACATGATGCAGCTAAAGTAAGAATGGGGTATTGCTTCTGGTCTTGCAGCCGAAAGCAGCCCTTCCTGACTTAAGTGGCCAGGTGGTATCAGTGGCAGGATGGCCTTTCTCCCTCAGCAAACTCTCCACTCCCCAGATATCCTCCATTTCATAATGTTGGTTCCCTCTAGCTCTAAGAAACATTTAGCCTACTTTATTGTTGTTTTTTTCAGTTGGACGAATGATGGACAATATCTCGCTTTGGGGTTGTACAATGGTATTGTCAGCATTAGGAATAAAAATGGTGAAGAGAAAGTCAAAATTGAACGACCAGGAGGATCTTTATCTCCAGTTTGGTCTATTTCTTGGAATCCATCAAGGTAACATGTTTGGGTCTTGAGTGAAAACATAAAGCTTCATACATTCAGTGTGTTCTTGATATCTTTAATAAGTATCATGGCAAACTAGTCTGTAGATTTCAGGAGTTGGCATATTACTACAGATCTGTGATTAATTTTGGGAATAAATCCTGCAGGGTTTTTTTAATGTAAGAAACAAGTTATTTCTATATTACATTTGCCCATAGGAAAGATCATATTTTCTTTTACCCAGTTTGCTTAACATACAAAGTTTCTGTTCCTAAGAGCTGAGTGGTTAAGTTGCTTGTGTTTGCTCCAGATTTCACTCTGGCATTTTCTCATTTTGCTTAATAAAAATAGAGAAATGTAGAGGGTATCACAATAATTAATATTCATTAATTATTAATTTCTACTTTTTCATCATTTATGTGCTGTATGAATGTCCTCCAAAAGTGTTTATAATTAACTACAAACTCCTTATCACTGTATAGTAAAATCATTAAAACAAGCATAAAAAATTGTGGGGTCTTTGATAAAAGAATTTGACTGCAGGGATGGGTATTATATAAACATGAGAAACTTTTGCAGAGAAAGCTGTATCCTGTTTTTCCATTCCTCATACCCCAAGGAGGATATGATAAATATTTAAGGAGCTAGATCTGTTTTGCATAGTGTATGGTAGCAAATTCATCTAATTATATAGTGTTTCTATAGACACATGCTAACAATGTCTAAAAACATTTAAATGAATATCTGATTGAGCCTCTTAAAAAGAATATTTTTAAGAACACACCTTCACCTTCATCCTACACCCGAGCTACAGATATTTGGTACTATTGCAAAGAATATTTTTAGAAACAAGCTACTTAAGACTCTTAAGAGGCTAGGAGGTAGCATGTTTATTTGAACTTTCCCCCCATTCTTTTCACTGTGTCCTATGCCAATGTACTTATTTTGTTCATTGATTTCAGTGGCCTAATACATGGGACTCTATGGGAAAACTTTGTGAGAAAGTATTGTAGTGATAATGTTGGCATTCTATATTAATTGATTAGTTTTACTATTGTGACTGAGAAGTATTGAGCCACCCAATCATTTCAAATGATGTATGTGTATGGGTCCAGATCAGCTATTTCCATTACTTTTCTCCCTACTCTGTTTTAAAGTGCTGTATTTTCTACAGCCTGATTAATTTTTTTTAAATCTGGAACAATACATTCTGTATATTCTAGAACATTTAAGGGAGACTGCAAAGTCTTGTCTGGGAAAAATTATTTAATTCCAGGGCACTGACCTTTGAACTAACATATTTTGAAAGTTGAATTGTGTGTCAGTAGTTCATGTGAACAAACAATTGGTATTTGCAGTCGCTGGGAGAATCTCTGGAGTGCTAGAGACAGCGAAGAAGATGACGAGGCAGGTCACACCTGTTTAGAGGATATACCAGTTCTGAAGTCCATCACATGCAGTAGTCAGGGTAGTGAGGCAGAGGAAGAAGAACGTGAGGAAGATGAGAGTCCTAGGAATGCCAGCTCGTGAGTGAAATATCAAGGAAATAAAGCTATACCATTTTAGGATCAATATAGATATGTATGGAATCCTACTGATTCACATTTCACTACCACAAGTAATCTATATCATCATGTAAAAGCGGTATAATGAGTTTCACAGAATTTTCCATACTGATTTTTGCCGATTTGTCTTCCTTCTCTAATTTGGCCTGGTATACTAAAAGTTGAGCTTAGCACAAACTCCTGCATGAGGCAGATGTTTTCCCATATTCAAGAAATTTGATACCACAAACTCTCAGAGCTGAAGGAAATTGGAAAAATATTCACAGTGTGTCATTAATTCATTCCAGGGAACTGCAATCTACCACCTTGCGTTGCCTTAAAAGCTCACTGAAGTACCCACAAGCAGTTCAGTGGGAAAAGTCATATAGGTGAAATCCAACTTTTAACTATTAATAGGAAGGAAGATGCTGCCTTCTCTTAAAATGTCTAGAATAATATATAAGCTAAAACATTATTATAGCTCAGTAGTAAGGCCCATGATTTCTCATATAGGATAGGGAATACTTATTTGGAAACTCTGAAAATCTATTGCTAGCTATTATAAAAGGTAAAGGTTCCTCTCACACATACGTGCTAGTTGTTTCCGGTTCTAGGGGGCGCTGCTCATCTCCATTACAAAGCTGAAGAGCCAGTATTGTCCGAAGATATCTCCGTGGTCATGTGGCCGGCATGACTAAACGCTGAAGGCGCACGGAATGCTGTTACCTTCCTACCAAAGTGGTCCCTATTTTTCTACTTGCATTTTTACATGCTTTCGANCCTTTCTGATCGACAAGCTCAGTGTCTTAGGCACTGAGCCACCACGTCCCTATAGCTATTATAGAGAATGCTAAATTAGATTTTACCAAATATTTGAGATAGCTACCAGCAGGTCAAGTTATCAGGACCAGCATCTAAGAAATAACGAAAACAAAATCTGTCCCAGAAAATGTTTTGTTATTACTTTAGCACATACAAATATTTGATGCAATTATGAAACATAAAAGAAAAATTCAAAAAAGTTACATGAATATTCATCCCTGACAAACTGTTCAGTTAATCTTATAGATATGTTCATTCATATACAGTACATTTAAATCAGTTTACTTAATATTAAGAGGGGGGGGAATGAAAGTTTACAGCCACATGTCCATACATTTAAATGCAGACCAAATTTCTAAACAGGCCTCCCATTCCTGATATGAAAAGAGTAATGCATTCTTCCAGGTGTTGTGTAACTGACAGAATGAAAGTCCTTCCATTTTTATAATATTAATCTCTTCCCAATCATAAGAGCATGCAATGCATGTTTTTTTGACATCTTGTTAGTTTCCACACCGTTGGGTTTACAGCTGAAAAAAGCATAACTTACAAAAACATTGAGTCTTCCATGGAAAAAAATATAATTTCTGTATGTGACATAAAAATTAAACTGTAAGAGCCAATACTATATATTGAACAATCTAGCTATTGGCTAAATTTCTCTCAACTTTTCCCTAAAGCATGCATCCAATATGCATGAAATAATAATTTTGGTTCAGTTAGTTGACTCAAGAATTAGTTTTCCATTGGCAAGGTTATGTCAAGAGTATAGGGAAGATTAATAGTAGACATTTTTATAGTATTAATCTTCCTGTACTCTTATAAGGAAGTATAAGAATTGCTGGCCCGTATCTAGATTTCAGAAAATCTTTTAACTAGTGATATTGCCATTGACAAACAATATCTGCTTGTTGCACTGTTGCTACATAACTGCTTTTCCTTTTATATCCAATAGAGATGAGCATAATGATATTTTAGCTGTGGCAGATTGGGGACAAAGACTTTCTTTTTATCAACTAAGTGGCAAGCAAGTAAGTTACTTCTTAACTCGAAAGAGTGTGTGTGTGTGTGTGTGTGTGTGTGTATTCCCAAATACTGTTTCTTTTTCTGCATTTTTTAAAGCTAGTAGTATATTTTACAAAATCAGAGACCAATTTGTTTGCCTTTTTGTAGAAAAGTATGTGTATGTTTGTCTATATATGTACATATGTATATATACACACATATGTAAATTAAATCTCTATGCTGCCCATTTCTCAATGGTTGGGTAGCTCACAATCATGAAAGAAATTACAGTAAAATCAGTAAAATAAAAAAAAGAAAGAGAAAAGATGGCAAGCACAGCAGACCAGATGGAATTAACTGAGGGGTCTGTACCAGTATTACAGTGTATTTCTGAGCCAAAAACTATTAAACAGAATTATTCTGGCTGAGTTTCCTCCTCATCCTTGAATAACAGAAATGGGCTAATATGCACATTATCATATATTGTTGGACCTAATACTAACCATATTATTTCATTTTTAGGGCAGTTTTTGAAAATGAAGAGGTTGTATCAACCTCAAATGAAGATCTGTGACAAATCAAATACAAAAATATGTGTAATTACAAATCAAATACAAAAATATGTGTAATTACATTCCTGTCTGCAGATGAGATTTCTTATTGCAAAATCAAATGCTAAACATATTTATCCGTATTCTTATAGATCGGAAAAGACAGAGTCCTGAACTTTGATCCATGTTGTGTTAGCTATTTTTCAAAAGGAGAATACATCTTAATGGGAGGCTCTGACAAGCAAGTGTCCCTTTATACGAAGGATGGAGTGCGTCTTGGCACCATAGGTGAACAGAGCACTTGGGTGTGGACTTGTAAAGCTAAGCCCGATTCCAATTATGTGGTAAGGGTGAATTTCTAAAAGCTTTTCCAATATGTATACCAGGTGTTTTCAGACACTTTCTCTCACAAGTAACTATTTCTGGCTTCCATCGTTTCCATATGGCAAATGTATCCAAATCTGCTGTTGTTTTGCTAGGAAATTACTTTTTTTACAGACTTTATAATTGTGTCTCTGCCAGGTTACATTCTGTGCATCACAGAGGTAATTTTATGCCTATAGGTGGAACTTACAGTTATATTGTTAGGAATAATAATATTAATACTATTACTACTACTACTAATAATAATAATAGGCACTGACAAATTTGCCATCAGTCAATTGCAAAAGGTGGCTTTATTTGGAACAGCTTCTATCCTGCGACGATATCTGTAACATTGTCAAACATCCAGATTTGGCTATCCCTGGTCCATGGTAAGGACTTGATAGGTAGACAAAAATGCAAACCCAGTCTGTACATCTGGCTGACTGTGTGATGATTAACAGTAATAATAATAATATAATAAACAAGTTGATGAATGACCTTGAGTTGAATTGTGGCTTAAATTTCTTTGTTTCATTATTTGTCAGTGAATGAAACAATATTTGCCAGCACATTAGTTCCCTGTTCTTCCTTCATTTGTTCTTATCTCTTTTTCTTCTTTTCCCCTCATTTACTGTTACTGGTTCACATGCCTTTTCTCATTTTGATTTCCCCATATTTCCTTGCAATATGCATATTGTAATATCTGTTATTGAGTCATGTAAAGCACCTTTGTATTGAGATAATCACAATTTACTTCATCTAATCATTACAAATTGTGTTACACGTGAATTATAATTTCACAGGGCTGATTGTGCATAGTTAATAACAAAGCACATTTTTTCAAGTATAGCTGGCAATCATAGTCTGTAGTATTTGCTAAGAAAAACCAGTGACTTCTGGAGGGAGCCATTTTTAAATTAATATCGATTCAAAGCTTATTTCTCAAGTGCGTAAGAATAAATAATATATAAATAATATCTTAAACTCTTAAACTCTTTTTGTTACTGTATATTGAAAAATATTCTTCTAGTTACTATTGTGACCTTTAAATAAAAGCCAAGTAATCTTATTGTTGTCATCTGTTAAAAACAATTGTAAACAATGAAATGATATCTAGAATAAGTGTAAATAACTATTTCCTACCATGACATTTGTGAATTTTGATTTATATGGTTTTGCTGTGGGAGAAGAGTCAGGTCAAAATCTTATGCATGTGAAGGAAAAATCTCCCTCGATACACGTTTTCTAAGTGTAGAAAATTCCAGCAAAACTTTTTAAATATTAAAATACCTTTTTAATCTACATTTCTAGTTCATGATCATTCAGATAAATAGACACCTGAATTTGGTTAATTCTTTTCTCTTCAGGCAGTAGGAACCCAGGATGGAACCATTTCACTGTATCAGTTGATTTTCAGCACAGTCCATGGCCTTTATAAGGATCGCTACGCTTACAGAGACAGCATGACAGATGTTATTGTCCAACATCTTATCACTGAACAAAAAGGTAGTATTGAATTATGTTTTCAGATAACCCAGGGGCTATAGCTTCCCTGCTCCAGTAAATAATATTTGTCCACAAATTGAACTTGCCAATACATCTTTACAGTGGAAAGATGGCTGTGCCTTTTTTCCAAGAGCTCTCATTGTGTCTTCAGAAGTGCGGTGTGTAGAATTTTTGGTATGGGGATGTTGTGATGACAACATGTTTGATGGCCTTTTGCCAGCAGTCAAAAATATATTGATGTAGCTGATATTTTGACTTTTTGTTGTTGTCCTTGGTGATTGTTCGTTACTTGTTTTATTATGTTAATTGTATAAATACAAATGGTTATGTAAATTTCTATGAACAGCATGAGAGGTGTAGCCATATGAATAGGATTTAGTCTTATGTTTTTTCATTTGATTTATATCCTCCCAGAAATTGCAGTATATATGGTACTCTTCCCTTCCATTTTATCCCCATATTTAGTGTAAGATAATTTGGGATGAGAGTGGGAGAGATTTTTACTTAATGACTGCAGCATTTAATTAATGACTGCATAAAATATCTGTAAAATTATTTCCAGTCATGTGGGTGCCTTGACTTACAACTGCAACAACTTATTACCATAATTCTGGGCTCAGTTATGGTCATACATTGAAGATTACATGCAGTCCTCAGAATCCAATTGAGCTAATAGAGATGTTTACCCTTAATTAAATGTTGGGATGATTGTGGAGCTCCTGTTATTTTACATGTTTGGAAGTGTTATTTTGGCCCAGGCAATTAAATGATTTTAATGTGTTTTTAAACTATGTATTGGACTTAATGTATGTTACCCAAAGTCTTCTTGGAGTTCAGTGGCCTTAATAAATCGAATAAATAAATGGATATTTGGAATAATATGGCCACCTATCTCATGTAATGACTCTAGGTGGTTTGTAATAATACAAAAGAAACATAGTTTAACTTAAACTTGTTTTTCCACAGTTAGAATAAAAAACCGAGAGCTTGTAAAAAAAATAGCAATCTACAAGAACAGATTAGCAATCCAATTACCAGAGAAAATCCAGATTTTTGAACTGTATTCCGATGATTCATCAGACATGCACTACCGAGTGAAGGAAAAGATAGCAAAAAAATTTGAATGTAACTTACTAGTTGTGTGTTCTGAACACATTATCTTATGCCAGGTAGGTAACTGATCATTACATTTAAAAATAAAATAATGTCTAAAAATGATATTACATTTTCTAGTACTGCATTAAGAAAGATTAAGAAAAAGGTTCCCTGTTGAAGGCGTTTCATATAACAAGGGTGGGCCAACAGAGGTAACTGCTACATCAGATGCATATTCATTTTTGACCTGTTTCCAGAATTCATGTCAGGAATTAAAACTATTAGAGTAAGTATTAGAGCAGAATTTTCTCCAATTCTGCAGATAGCATGGTTCTGTTTGTGAATTCTGGGCACTGAACTGTATGTCACCTAGGTTGGGGAGAGCTATTTTAGAGGTTTGCATTCCTCATTATCATTCCTGTCACAGTAATGTGAACATAATTCTCTACTGGCATTAGCTAAAGATTGAATTTAGAAATTCCTAGAAGTAACACCATTTTCTCCATGGGGAATGGATTTCCCAAGTTCTTATAACACATAACATACTCACTTTCATTTGATAATTGGAATAAATTGCTTCCAATAAATCACCTATCCTTATTTTGGCATAGCATTACCTAATAATGTGGTTGGCATTTGAGAAAGAAGTGACTGAAACTCTGAAATGTTGAGTAAAATATTCTAGAAAGTATAATAAAAAGTAATTGATAGCATTTTTATTTAGATTTCTTAGTAGTTGACGACTTTTCTGAGCAACTACATTTCATTAATTCACCCTTGGCTATTAACCTGTAAAGAGTGGTTATAAACAATAGACGTGAACATTGGTAAGAAATTAGACTTGTTTGGTATTATAAATACTTCCCCCTTGTTTATGTCTGTGCATGGAAACATAATAAAAAAAGTTCTGGTAAATATACGTCATTGTCAAGCTAAGACATATGAAAACTTTCTAGCAAAATATATATATATTCCCCCCCCATTTTTTTTTTTAGGAAAAGAGACTCCAGTGTCTTTCTTTCAGCGGTACAAAAGAACGGGAATGGGTGATGGAATCTCTCATTCGATATATAAAAGTAATTGGAGGACCTCCAGGCAGAGAAGGTCTTTTAGTAGGTTTAAAGAATGGTCAGGTGAGGTTTTCTGATAAAGCACAAGGTTTTTTTTTTTTTGGTAGTGATTCAGATGCTATTAGATTATAGAAAATAACAGCATTTGAAAGAAAATTATAGATAATCAAAGACAGCTTTGTAGACATTTTCCTTCATGAAAAATAGGGTTGGTAGTTGTTATTCTATACATATACACATATCCATCACATTATTCTCTTTTGCAGTAAACAACATTATGCACACCATAGAAAATTAATAAAAACATAGTAAGCCAAAGAAATTCAAGGCAGTAGGTAAGAAAAAAGAAATAGAGATAAATCACTTCCAAACCATTCGATTATGTATATATACTGCTTTAGAGTTGTATATACATTCATGTTCATTCATTCATTCATTTTTATATACCTTTTACTTCCATCATTTGCCATTCTTAATAACATTCATCAACCAACCTTCATATTTGTGCAAAAGAATTCAAACTTTCTATTCATTTTATCATATGCTTCTCTAAAGCCACAAATATTCAGTATTTTTTTTCATAGTCATATATTTCTCATTGACCTACTGAAGAGCAAAAATACAGTCTGTGCATCATGTGCCTGGCATAAGGCCGCATTGCACTTCTGATTTTTTTTCTAATTGTACCCTTTTAGTGATAATTCTTGAAATTGCTCACCTTGGCACATGTAATGAATTCAATCTCCTACAGTGTTTACAGTCATTATTGCTAGCTCTCTCTTTACATAATAGAACAAAAACAACACTCTTCCCTTCGTCAGGCATGGATGTAGTCTTTATATACACTTTAAACAAATGGTGCAGCTATTCCATAAACAAACAACAGCTACATTTTAATATTTCTCAAATGATACCATCTACATTTGCAGAATTAATTTTTTCACTTTCTTATAGAATTTATAGTTATTTTATAGTTATTTTTTTAGACACAAAATTTGTAGCATTTACATAGCATTATTATAATTCCCATATAGCTCCCTGAAATATTCATTCTGACATTCCTTTCCTTCACACCAAATAATTACCTCACCCTTATTTTTATTCATTCACTGTGCTGAATGTTATTTGTTTAGCCTGTACTACCCATTTTCAAAACATTTTTTTTTATTTCCATCAAAATTGTTCTGCATTTTCTTTGCCTCTTTTAATGTTAACTATTCTTTGCTCTCTTCGAGTGCCCTTAAACCACCAGTCAGCCCTTGGTTGCATCACACTGTTAGACCCCTTTGCTAACAGGCAGAGCCAAGTCTTAATATTCTTCCAGAAAACTAGAAAAGTAAGAGCTGGCCTCAATTCTGTGGTTGTACATTATGTATACCCACAAATACACATCATTTATTCTCTAACTTATTTTTTCCTCATTCATAACCTTTGTTCTTCTAAGGTTAGTGTAATTCCACATACATTATACTCACATTCTGTATTATATTTTAAATTCTATTCCAAGGAGCTTTAACTTTCTCTTTCCCTATATATGTTTTTCCATTCAGTTTTGGAGGAGATTAATACTTTTTCATACAGAACTTCAGCATTCTGTTTTTGCAGCGCACAAGAAGTGCTGCAGAGGTCAAGAAGGATGTGTGACAGGTTGTGTGCAGGTTGGGAAAGATGTGTGAGAAGCACTACAAGGATTGGGAAGGGTGCAGCAAAGGTCAGGGAGGTAGTACAAAGGTGTGAGTGGACAGCACGGCACGAGCACAGAGGAGATTTGGAGGTTGTGTAAGTTGGGGAGACTTACCTGAGCAACTTGCAATATTCCCTCTCAGCTTACTCATTGCCTTGTGAGAAACTGTCAGGGAACATTGGAAATGACATCACATGACCACAGCTGACCATGGAAGTGCTAAGTGTCTACAACTTCCCAATTTTCATTTCCATGGGAATCATGGGTCCCAGATTTTGGACACATTCTCTAAGTTAGCCCATTTGAGGTATGTTGATTCAAAAATTGTTGGCCTATGATGCACCACTTTGCCCAGTTGATGGTTATAAAAAGACACAAGAGTTTTAGTAGTATATAGATTTTCTAGGAAGGGTAGATTAGGTTTCTATCTTTAGTCATGCCTGTGCCACATTCAGCATATTTTCCAATAGCAAAAGCAATGCTGATTGATTTTGGTACATTTTTATCACAGCCAAAATCCAGACCTAAAGATGACAACACAAGGCAACATAACTTATGCTACATCCTCTTAACCTGGAATAGATACTGAATACACACTTGGTAGGTGTCATTATATAAACTGGAAAATTCATAGAGTAGTGGAAACAACTTGGAACCAGTGGGATTAGTGGGTCACTTATCAGTAACTGAGTTTAAACCTGCTTGGGGTAAAAACACATGTCCATCATCTGACCAAAACAAAAAAATAAAATCAAAAATAAATTAAACATTATTAAAAATAATAAATAGATACATTTAAAAGAAAACAAAAACTCAAAAGGGGCAGATCATTAGGTTTTATTCTGCCATCGGTTTTCTATGTTTCTGATGAACAAGGTGAAGCATCTAGGATTATCTATGAATTTAACAAAATTAATCAGAAGAACAGTATATTTTATGGGCTTTATAGGACTTATGTTTTTAAATTCTGGTTTAATATATTTGAAAAGGACCATAGAGTTAAATGTTGCTCCTGTTTTTTTATAGAATAAGCTCTACAGTTGTCCTCTCAGTCAACCATTATTTGTCCCCATGTCTTTTATATATAAACATATATAAAAAGGCAGAAGCAGTCAATTTGTCTAATTTGTCTGAATGATCATTCCCAGGGGTCTGGATTCCATAAAATCATTTCATCTGACTAGCATATGAGAACTTCAGTTTTCCAATATGGGCTTTATTAACTGTCACAATGTAATTATATCCAGATTCTCAAGATCTTTGTGGACAATCCATTTGCAATTGTTTTGCTAAAACAATCTACAGCCGTGCGTTGCCTGGATATGAGTGCATCCCGAAACAAACTGGCAGTAGTTGATGAAAATGATACCTGTCTGGTCTATGATATTAACACCAAAGAATTACTGTTTCAGGTAAATGTTTTTATATATTCATAAGTCACCTTGAATTTCAAAGAATTTTTTCCCCTAAAACAGTGAGAAAGGAGCAATTTTGGCTCTTGTTCCTTTTTTGCTTGCCAAAACATTTTTACCCGCCAGTGAGTTTCACACACCATTGACGATACCTGATTTTGGATATCTTCCCCCACCCTGCCAAATGCGCTAGGAGTAGGGCTATTGATTGATAATTTGACAGTTACCTCTGCTAATTTATGTATCCACACCAAAAGATACTGCACCAATTGATTATGTCCATAGGAGGCAAAAACCTTTCAGACATGAGATTTTACACTAACAGCAGGCAAAGAAGGAAGAAGAGCTCCAGTATCTTTCAACTGTCCAGTAGTTTCACTCTGAATGGGATTGGTATCTATTTATAAGTCAAACTTTTCTGGAAAACAAGAATTTGACTATTTAAGGATATAAATCTGAACCAAATTCCAATATTGATAAACCAAAAGCTGGAAAATTAATATTTGTGTGGGGGAAAGTAAAGCAAAAAAGACACATTCTGGTGAGAGAGAAGTTTGCCGAGGGTGGGCTACAGCATGAGTGTGAAAGTTCAAAAGGCTAAATTTCTGGTCCCGGTAACTGACCAAGATTGGATCCTTCAAAAAAGTTAAATATTTAAAAGAAGCACTAACTGTGTAAGAGATGCTGCATAAGTTGAACAGAGGGAGAAAAATGGAAACTCATACACCCAGATCATCTGTGTGAATAGTTGATTATTATGACTAGGATTTTAAATACTTATTTTAACACATTTTCCAATTTGTTGTAGAGAATATACCATAGTGGTTTACCTTCTTTGTCATGCAGATAAAGCTGAAATTATGGGTTGCTTTTGTAGAGCTGACTACCACAGGTTCTTTGGCTATCAATCTGTCGTTTTCCAGGACAGAATTTGTCCTGTCTCATTTGCTTCTTTGAATATCAGTTACTTGATTGAAATAACTTTTCTTGCCTTGTTATCTTGCTATTAAGTCTCACTTTTTAAAATAGTCTTCTCTTCCCAATGAAAAATGTTGTTTCTGCTTTTTCTGCCTTTTTTTTTTAAACCACCTTCTCCTACTTCTTTCACTAGGCTTAGTAATGGTTTCAGAGAAGCAGCTTAATTAGCTGAAAGAAAGCTAACTTAGTTGTATAGTACAACAGAGTATCAGGGATAGCCACCCCCCAAATATGATCTTATATAGCAGCAGCTAAAAGTTCCAGCAGTAATGTGCCCATTACTATTGATCAGCATCAGATGTTTTGTCTGTGCTGCAGTGGCAATTCTCTTAAGCCAAATTAGCATCAATAAATGGGGACTTTTATGCCATTTATTTGTACAGGCAGGTGCTGCTGTTAAGAATAACTTCAAATGTGCAGCAGTTGTTAGGTAGACCTTCTGGGACTATTCAGGATGACGATTTGAATGGGAATGCAGGGCTGCTTAAGTCTGGCAGTTTTTCCACAGGCTTTTTTCTTTTGTATTAAATACCATTTGGAGGCCAGGAGGTTCTTTGTGATGCATTATATGGCCAGAAGGTGGTGCTATTTAGCAGGAAATAATGGGCACAATTTAAGGTCTACTAAAGAAAACTGTCTTTTCTCATTCTACTTATTACTGATCTCCCAAGGCTTCCTTCTAGGCTTCAGATGATTAAATAGGCAGCTTTCATTGAATTAGCCAATCCATTGTTAGAGCAGAACAAAGCAAACACTACCATAATAGACCGAAGTTGCCTTTCATTAGACAAAGAAGTTAAAATAAGAGGTCATTGGTTCTTAGGGAAAATATAGGGCAATTCCTGTCAATTCTTTGGATGAATCTGTCACTTCAACTAGCAGCATATGCAAAAGAAAGAAAGAAAGAAAGAAAGANAAAGAAAGAAAGAAAGAAAGAAAAAAAATCTCAACGAGATGTGACTACAATAGCTTTTTGAATTCAGGCTTTCATACACTTTCCAAGAATACATGTCCTCAGAAAACCTCTCACATGGAGTTGTGATTCAAATAAAACTAAAAGCAGGCATTGGGGAGACTCTTTTTCTTTGTTCATATCTAAGTGACAAACTTGCAAAGTGTAAATACCTGCAGGAAATAGGATCACAAAACTGAGAGCCAGATTCCTACAATCCCATCCTCCAGATTCTGGGCAAAAGAAAACCTCAGCAAATAAGCCTTAACCCATCTTTTAGAAATTAATTGTAAAACCAGTTTCTTCCTAGAAAATATGCAGTCTGCTAATTTTGTTTCTGTCAGGCTGAAGAAAGAAATTACATCTTAAAGGTGAACCATTGTTGAATGGAAACTTTCCTCCCAGAGGTCTATTGTATCTAGAGTGGGTCCTTAGAAGACTTAACTGATATATGGTTACTAATGAATCTGATATAACACCCTCCCAGATCTTCTTTATGGCTTCCTTTACTCTCCACAGTTCTAAGGAAGATCAAAAGGTCCTTAGACATTCTCATTGCTGTTGCTGAGACTCTGGGTTTTGGAGATCCTGCATGCAGTGCAAGCATTTCTCTGTTGGATGGGTTAATTATCCAGACCCACAATGACTGTCTAGTTATCAGACATCTAAACAAAATCATATATCAGGGTCAAGTAAAGATAATGACATTATTTCTTCAAAAACAATCCATGCCAAAGATGTACAAAACAGTTTGGAAGATTAGAACTGAAAAAGGTGCTTTTTCAAGAGGCAACTGGACTTTCTGAAGAAGCTTTCTAAAGAAGTTTTCTGAAGAAGCTCAGAAAAAGAAGCTTCTTGGATGAGAAGCGAAACATCTTAAAGAAAGACCCGAAAGTCAAATTGCCTCTTGAAAAAGCACTTTTGGGACAACCATGAGCTGGATGACTGAAAAGCTCCATAGACATGAAGATTAGCACTGTTAGTCTGGGTAATGAAACATCCGCAAGAAAACAAGCTTAGAGAACCCCAAGGGCCCCTCAGTTTGGATGACGTTTATGCAAAATAGTAGCTTCTAGAGAGTAAGCAGAATGGAACTCCTGCCTTTTCAAATAGGCCATAATAACCTTAGCCTTTAGTCCAATGCTCTGTATAGTGCACTGCCTTTCAAGAAGTTTCTCAAAGTTATCTCATTATACATTTACTCCTTTAAGCCTGTATGTCTTCAAGGCCTTCATAATTTCACTCAGGATGCTTTCCCTGAAAGTGGACTTTCTAGTGGCAAATACAACTGCTGAAGAAACTTCAAACTACTGTATTTTTCACACTATGAAAAGACAGAAGAGGTGGGGTTCAGCACTGTAAAAGGACCCCACCGCCATGGCCCGACTGCTATTCACAAAAGGACCAGCACTGACGCACAGACATTTCCACCCACTTTTGGGGGGGAAGTGTGTCTTATGGGGCGAAAAATACAGTACATTGCAGTTTCTAAAGAATCATTTCTATATAGAATATTTCTATATATTCTCGAAAGATATTCTAGTACCGTATTCTCTTGCTGTTTTAAGATTCCTTATCAGTTTGGTCAGTGGACATTGACGTATAGTAATACAAATATCTGTGTCTCATATTCCTTTTACTGAGCAATGGGAGAAATTAATCATGATTGGATTGCCTTTGTGGCAGATGTTTAGGTTCTATTTTTAAATGATCACTTATGCAGTATATATGTGTTTTAGAAATGATATAATCAGACATCATGCAGTTCTAATTTTGAAGCAGTGTATTTTTCTGACAAGTAAAACCAATGATACACAATCAAAACAGCTTCTATATCAATCCCCTTGAAATGGAA
Organism: Ophiophagus hannah; assembly: GCA_000516915.1. Classification (NCBI taxonomy): domain Eukaryota; kingdom Metazoa; phylum Chordata; class Lepidosauria; order Squamata; family Elapidae; genus Ophiophagus; species Ophiophagus hannah. The sequence continues at coordinate 307,138 of AZIM01000385.1, read as the reverse complement.
ATAGTGCTTTTTAGCCCTACTCTTCATTTCTTCATACAAATATTTTTTTTGTCTTTTTAGAATCTAGTTGACCAAAACTATTTTGTTTTGCAATACAAAGCTAAAAAAATACTCTGAAATATTAAAAACCCTGAAATATTTTAGGCTCTGTTGCATATGCTAATCATATTTGCTAAGCTTGATTCTCTAGATATATTAGTGTAGCAAATTGGGGGAGGTTGCTTTAGATTAATGCTGTCTGTTTCTTTAAAAATATGTTTATTGCTTAATTAATATTTTGTTTAATGGTCTCATTAGGAACCCAATGCTAACAGTGTGGCTTGGAACACACAATGTGAGGACATGCTTTGTTTCTCTGGAGGGGGATATCTCAATATCAAAGCTAGTAATTTTCCTGTCCATCAGCAAAAACTTCAGGGATTTGTAGTGGGATATAATGGCTCCAAAATTTTTTGTCTTCATGTTTTTTCAATGACTGCTGTTGAAGTTCCCCAGGTAATGTTACCTCATTCATTTCATTTTTGCACTGTTAACATGAACATTATTTTGTCTAATATTCCTAAAACATTTCTAAGTTAGATATTTTCCTGAATTAATGTTTTACTAATTTATCCCCCCCCCCAATATGACTCATGCCTATAGTAATATGTTTGGGGGAGAAAGTAGAATGTGATGTGTTCAAATTTCCTGCCAAAGTTTAAAAAAACATATGAGACTAGCAATTAGGCGAAAACTTTTTATTATATTCGTTATTTGATAATCCAGTGTTGTTCTTTCTATTTACCACTTTTTTCTCTATTTTATGTTTTAAAAATTAAGCCCTGGAGAATTAAATTATTTTGCATATTTTGTGTCCATGAACAACCAACAAGAAGTACCAGAAGATATTTCAAATGTAGCTGCTTTGAACATACAAGGATGTTATTCTCAGACCAAATAGAATTTGGATTTTACTTATTCTCTACTTGTGTTTTATTTAAAAGAAGAGAAACTGAAGAGATATTGCAGGGTTTAAGAAAGATTTTGATTGAATCTGGTTTAAAATGGTTTGGCTTAAAAATAGTCCAGTTAAGAACAAGATACTGCTTTGCAAAAATTACCGATGACTCAGAAGTAAAGGTTTTGAAACATTTTAAAGTGAATGAAGATACCTGCTGTAAGACTGCAAAGCATTTTATATTCAAAGGCAGACAGGTGCTATGGAACATACAGGCCATGTACCTAACATTAATCTGCAACTCTATAAAAGAAATGCATCTTTTCCTGGAATTGCATTGTAGGCCTAAAGAGCAGCACAATTCTGGAAAAAGACACAGCTGCTTTAAGGTGTCACAGACAAACACAATGTATTCCAAAAATCCTCTTTAAATTCCAAAAGCTGCACGCATCTCTTGGGTTATATTTCTTACTGTTGTTTCTTAACAGAATATTTTTCTCCTTTCTGCATAACCCCATAAGCTGTTTGAAAAAGTTGGGAAAGCTTTCATAAGAGTTTTGATAGGGAGGTGGAAATACGAGAGTATGATGCCTCCTGTTGTATAAATAGAATTCGGTTCACTGATTTTTGGATGTAACTTAATCTTGATAAATTTGATAAAATTCAGCAACCCTGAATAATTTGTAGACAAGGAGAAGCATGTACAGGGTGCTTAAAAGTTTGTAACCCCTTTTGAATTTTCAATATTTCTGCATAAATATGACCTAAAAGATAATCTGTTTTCTACAGATCTTAAAACATAAAGAAAACCAATTTACAAAATGAGTCAAAATATTATACAGTATTTGTTCATTTATTTATTGAAGAAAACGATCCAAAATACTAGATACATGTTAAGTTTTGCAAGTCATAGATAAAAGTGTCACACAGAGGATAGTAAAATTCAGTAAAGATGAAATAAGAGAAGGCAGGAGGCAAGAAAAAAACGTTGACTGAAATGGGCTGCATTTATATCTTCCCATTCTACCAACTTTCTCCCTCTTTTTACCATCCTATACCATAAACACCAGGAACAGATTCTGGGCGTGTGGAGGAGGAACAAATATTTCATTCCATTAGCAGATGCCATTTTATCACTGGAACACATACTTAGTCTTTATTACATTAGATAATAGTCAGACTTTATAAAATTAATTCCCTGTTATTGCCTAAATAATGGACTTGACATAGCACAAGAAAGATAGGGTGTTTGATAAGAGCAGTAAGACAGTAAGTGCAAAAAATATGGATATAATTATGGGTTGGTACCATCATGACCGTAAGGGAAGAGAAGATTAAAATGGATAATTATGTGGGAATTATTTTTAAACATTAAAAGGCTGCCGTAAATGAGGATAGAGTAATTACATTCTGTTGCTTGTATGAAGAAGAAAACAAACTGCCATCTGTAAGAACAGTTTGGCAAAAGAACAAAATCGCCAAGGGATAACATTGTGGAATATATTCCGTTTTTTTCTACAAAACTCAGTTTGTAAAAAACAGCTGTCAGAAATATGTTTTTAGTGACAATTACTACCAGAAAAAAATATCTTGATCCAATGAGGCACATAAAACAATATGATTTACTTTTCACAAATCTTGGCAGAAATGGACATTCAAATATGCATCCAGGATTTCAACGATGTACAAACTACATCAAATGTTGTAAGCTGCCTGGAGTCAACTATTTCCAAGTTGGGCAGCTACATAAATTTGTTTAATAAATAAAGAAATCTTTGCATTCTAATATGTTTCAAGTTTATATCTGCAGCCATTGGTCAAGCTAGTGCTACATAAACTGATTTCCTTAGGTTGATTGAGGGCTTTATTCGAATTACATAATTTTACATGCAAAAGAAATGATTGTCACATTATTTATGTTTATTTACTTCTTCATTTCTGATGAGAAGGGCAGAAAATCATTTCGCATTTATACTCATCTAAACTGATATGAAATTCTTATCTTACCTTTTAATATTTGAAACAGAAGTAACATCTCAATATTTTGTTTTGGTTTAAATGAAAATTTGCAGTCAGCACCTATGTATCAATACTTGGAAAGAAAAATGTTCAAAGAAGCCTATAAGATTGCTTGTTTAGGTGTAACTGATACAGATTGGAAAGAACTGGCTATGGAGGCTTTAGAAGGACTTGAATTTGAAACAGCCAAAAAGGTAAAATTTTGTCTGTGCATTTGGATCTTCATTAATTTCTGTTAATTGATAAGTACTACTGTGTCATGAATTATGCATTGTCAATTTTTGAATGACAAATTATTTTTTCTAAATTTAATTTTAAATATTTAAACATTTCATGGTAAACATTTATACTACGTTCTCTTTCAGTTCAAAATTCTGTTAATGTAGACTTAACAGTAAAATAGATTTAGGTCATCTAGTCGTGTTTGCTTTCTGGTTTTCCTGTGATGGCTGACATCAACCTTGTAAGTCTGAAAATACAAAACTTTATGCCACCATTTTTAACTGTTTGATCCATTAGGGCAGGTCCTTCCTAAGTTTCTTTTTCTGAGTTTTAATCACTCAGAGCTCCTGCCTTTCTTGTCTGACTGTTTCCTAGGCAACATCTCTTCCCCCACTTTCCCCAAGGCCATTCCCACATTCCATTACATGTACAGGTAAAGAGGTACATGGATTCTAAACACGCCTGAAGAGAGAATTCCTACCATTAGAATGTGATAGAATAATTTTAAGTTTTGTGCTGGTTTCTCTTCTCTAATTAACATATAAATAGCTGGGAAAAGATATTCATTACATAACACTGAATATTGTAATATTGCTAGGAGTTTCCAATTGCACTGCTCAGTCTTAGGCTGCTCAGCTTTATAAAAGTTGCTATAACCTGCCCCTCAAACCATGTGCATGATTATTTATTGATTACTGGTCTTTCTCCTGAAATATCCTTTGGTAAGCTTATAAAATATATTTGGAATTATCACTAGGTATTATTTAAAATACAAGAGTTTAAGTGAATTGAGTTACACATCCTTACTTCTAAAATGTCCATTTTAACAAGCTGAGACCAACCACATTTTAATTAATGCTTTCTTTCTCTTTAAGAACAATCTTCCACATAGCTTCCCTTCCCTTCCCTTCCCTTCCCTTCCCTTCCCTTCCCTTCCCCTCCCCCCTCCCCTCCCCTCCCCCTCCCTCCCCTTCTCATNTCCCCCTCCCTCCCCTTCTCATATGAGACTTAAGAAAGCTGTTTTGGAAAACATAGAGACCATGTAGCCCAGAAGCATCCAGCTCTTAAACTCATACATCCTTTAGGCATTGCTTCAGTTGCCAGAGCTCCATTCTGTGTTATTGTTTTTCCCATGTTTCTTTCTTTCTTCCTTTGAGCAACAGTGTTTACAGGAAGACAAAAGTAGTGTTTTCCAAAATATTTTTTTAGAATGAAAGTATGGTAAAGAAGAAAATATTTTTTTTCTATCTAATATTTTTTTTAAAGGCAGAGGGATTTAAGGCCCCTTCTTTTTCAGGAAATCATATTTATGTTTTGCTTCCTGCCACAATTTTCTAGTTTAGCTTCTCCATTCAGTTTCCCTCTGCAGCACTCCGTGAAAAATGCTGAGCATTTACAAACGCCTTTGCCACAACCTTGATGCAAAAGAACAGGACAATTCTTCCTCCCCTCTTATACTGCAGGGAACATTACTATATGGAAACACAGCCCCTCCTTTCCCTTGGTCATTTTCCTGCTTTCCATCCCTCTCCTATATACTCTGGAATCTTGCCAGTCTTCTGCCCAGGTACTCTGACAAGAGAGAAGATGATCTGTTTGTGTGTTTGTGCATGTGTTTATATATACATGTGTGTTTCCCACTCTTGTCACAGAAGCAGTGATTGTGAAACCCTAAATTCCTTTCTCCTTTTTTGAAAAGATACATGGCCTTCTATCTAAACTGGCTGATTGGGATGAAAAGGGGGTGGGCCACACTTTCATTACATTGATTCTGATTGCAAGATGTCAGGTTTCCACCAATGTATGAGCAGTGCCAAGTGGTGGTAGTGCTGGAAGTAACAGAGGGGAAGGAGAGAACAGTGTCATGATTCATTATAAGAGATTCAATATTTGAAGAGGAAATCAGTTTATTTGAATAAGTTTAATAAACTTTTTTCCCTTGGTTCCAGTCCATGCCTTGTCCCAAGAGGCAACTGGACTTTCTGGTTTTTCTTTGAAAATATTTTGCTTCTCACTCAAGAAACTTCATCTCTGGCTGGCTGGTGGGGAATGGAAGGATTTATACTCCTNNCAGACAGTTGGTCATTTGCATTCTTTTAGCTAGTCAAGGTCACCTGGAGTTTTATTTGTGTCATCAGGGGCACCTGAGTGGTGCAAGTGGATGTGAAGCCTTCTTGGAACTGTTGAAAG
>AZIM01000385.1:220949-231807 GCA_000516915.1 Ophiophagus hannah | reverse complement strand
GGGAGGGCCCAGCCAGTGGCACGATTTGCCGGTTCTCCGAACTGCACAGAATCATAACAACTGCTTCTATAGTCCAAACTGGTAGAATCCCACCCGTTTCTAACAATTCATTGAGTTGGAAAGAATTTAAAATATACTTATGTGCTATTCCCTTTCTTGTGTACACAAAAATCCTTTCTCTTCCAGGAACAGAATGGGAGAAAAACAAAGTAATATTTAAAGAGATGCCACAGCATTCTGACTAGGGAATACTGGGAACTGAAGGCTTCATATGTTAAAGCTGCCAAGTTTAAAAACACTGGTCTAAAAGCAGCCTATGCAATAACATTATTTCTTCATTCATACTCTGCTCTAACTAATGCCTTATTTTAAAAACTTGCAAAACCACACACACAAAAATTGGGAAAGGCAGTCACAGACATTTTCATAGACATAGGAAACTGTTACTGTTCATCCAGCTATCTGCCTCTTGTAATATGTATTTTGTTTTAAAGACTGATTCCTCAAGGCTCATGTACAGACAGATTGAGTTCAATCAGAATGCTTCTAATTTTGCCCACTGCTTAATACATGATATGTCTGTTTTCATCTGAGTCGTTCCTGACAGAGCGTGTTGTCCTTTCTGGTTTCTTGTTCTTAGAGTCTTTCCTTCTTCATATTACCGAAAGTTCACATTCTGTGTCTTATTCCATTCAGATGTTTGCATTTGTTGTGTGGTTTCCAAAAACCTCTTTCAGATTCTTCTCTGGTCTTTGTTTATGACTGGAGTTCCAAATTCTTCACTCCCAGTCCAAAAAGTGAAGTATTTCCAATGCTTTGTATTGTTTCAAAAATCTGTGACAGCTTTACTTCTGCTGGTGTTCCCATTTCATTCAAGGGGATCATTATTTGGCTGCTTCTTAGCTGAAATCTCCCTCCCCAAGCATTTTGTAAATGCTTTAGCCTTACAAAAGAAACAAATGTAAACTAACAGTACTTAGGCTGCTTTGACATTTAGGATGACAGTTTAGTCTGCCAAACTAAGGCATGGTCTGGTGCCCCTTTCATTTTTAAGACAACACTGTGCCAATATTTCTTCCAGAAGTACTTGCTACTCTGGGGCACATGTTTGTGAAAACAGAATGGTATTTGCCATGTTTAAAATTTCATCAGGCATCATCCAACAGTGCATGAAACTGAAATTAAGGAGAAATAAGTTGGAATGAAAAGGTTTTTGCATTCACAGCATAGATGACTTGCCTCTAACTATAATTTACTGCTACAACTAAGGGAATATGGAAACAATGCCCTCAATTGCTTTTTGAAAAGCAAAAAACAAAACAAAACACAAACACCTGAAAATCCAAAGTGTGGATGCACTTTGAAGTCATTTTTACTAATATTATAAGATCACTGGGTTGAATCCACTTTCCTTGATGGTAAAATTTCAACCACCCCCAAGAATATCATCATAAAACTTTCCCTCTGGTGAGGGAAGAAACGGGATGTTGAGAGTGAAAAAGCATTGGTTAAAAGTAAAGACTAAGTTGGCATCAGCATGGAGGAACCAGCTGCATTAGGTAGCAGAATTTAAAATACAAGCAGGCAGGATTTAATGTCTGGATGGATGATTTGAAAATGTTGGCCCTAATATTGGAGGAAGCTCCATTTCATGCTCAGTTGCTGGCAGCAAAACATATTGGAATGTTACTGCCCCAAACTGTTATCTCCTCAGATCCTAAATGGTACTAACTGTTTGAGATACTGGCATAGTTTTATGAAATCTAAGGACTATGTGAGATACACACTCAAATCTGAAGAAAGAGAGAGAGCGTGAGAGCATGTGTGTTACAGTTCTATATTCAGCACATGTAGAGACATATGCAGTGCAAGCATTTCAGATATATAAATTTAGACCAATTGAAGGGTTGCAAAATTATAGCACATCTGTTGTCTTTGATCTGCTTCTCCAAATCAAAATCCATCCCATTTACTTCTGGATTATTCTGCCACTGTTAGAGAAGGAACCACTCATATATTCCAAGAGACTAAGACAAATTCATATTGAATTTGGAAGTGGTGAGTAGCATTCATGGAGGCTCTACAGCCAAATACAGTAGAAGATGTTCTTCTCATATTGGTTCTCAGAGGTTTATACAATAGTACTGTTCAAACACATTTAGCATGGTTTATTATGTGAACCCACTCTATGTGGTTACTTTATGTTCAGTGTGATGCACAAATCCCAGAAAATTGGGTTTCTTTCAATTAGGTAAGATAGTCTCTTGACAAGTGATTTCATGAACACATCCGTGCAGTTTTCTGCTGAGCATATTATGCATCAATTATCCCTGGGTAAACATATTGTATGAACACAGCCATATAGTCTTAATCTTTAATCAGCTTTTAATACCAGACCAAACACACACATCTTGAAATACGTCAATATTGCATATCCTTCCCAGCTGGTATGATGGGAATAATAATGTGTTGGCTTAAAAGTCTTTATATTAGAGATCTAGTATTCACAGAATGGAGGGAAAATCACACAATCTTCCATACTTGTTCTATTATTATGGATGAGAATGGAGGCCAACTAAGGCCAAGCAGGAAGAAGCAAAAATGTGCTTGGCAGCAATTGTGCAGATGAGATTCTCTTGCTCTCACGGTGAGGAATCCAACCTGATTTATTCAATGGCATAGAATGGGAAGTGTTTGGGGCTCCACCGCATCTTTCTACCTCACACTTAACCAGGATATAAACAATACTCCTGATCATCAGCTTCCTGGAAGGAGACATTACTTGAGTGAGTGGACAGTTCATCAAATAGTGTCACCATGCTAGGCTTTCTGATAGTAAACTGACTGGAGCTGTTTACCATTAGGAGGGAACCTGCAGGTGCATTGATAGGACAAAGGTTGAAAATCTAGTTCATACTTCCTTTGTCTTAGTAAAAAAAAACATTATGTGACAATCTTGATTGACCAAAGCAGAGATCAATTAGACTAGGACAACCATAGCATATGGAATATTGGACAATAGGTGTACGAGAAGTAAGTGGTAAAGAGCAAGAATTATTAAGTGGATGAAAGAAAAATGTACGTGGGCTTATAAAACTAAGAGAAAAGAGACATGTATAAATCTGAGTTTAGCTGATCTGATTTTATGGAGGGGAATTGATGAATACATGCAGAGAAGTGAAGATGTAGATTTAATTATAAATGAAAAGGCTAAATATATGCTATGAAATATGCAATGATTCATCTAGGCTGCTATGTATGCTTATGAAAGTAGGAATCCATTGTTGGGTGATAACTGCATGTTACACTTCAATACATATGATAATGGGAGAGATGAGTTTTGGGGAAATTCTGCAACATTCTGAAAATGATCCAAGAGAAACTATTATTCTTCTGTTAATCCAAGTGCACAAGTAGGAAAGAGTCAAGAGTTCATAAATACATCCATGCACTTTTTTGTTGAGAGAAAAAAAGTAAAGAGAAAAAGATAGGCCCATTTGGAAACCCCAGAATGAATTTGAATGGTGACTGGTAAGAATCAGTTTAAGAAAAAAAATGTTTCTTCTAAACATATGACAAACCTATTCATACGTATAGATTGCAAAGAAATAAATAAACATTCATATTTATGATGAAAGCCTGATAGAATTATTGAAGGATAAAAGAAAATGATTTGATGTGGGACAGCCAGAAAAGTGTGTGGAGTTACACTATTGGAAAGAATGAAAAGCAATGCTTGGTAGAACTATGAAGTAGAAGAGGCAGTGGGTGAGGGAAAATACTGCAAAAATGGGGCTAAGAAAGATATATATCATTATCTTGGATCTTTCAATAATTCTATCAGGCCACACACACATATGCATATACATATGCCTATAAATATGCATGTACATATACATACGTACATATGCACACCATATACATACACACATAAAAAAGACAGTTAAGAATAAAAGAGGTAGTGAAAATGCAAAGTACTCTTTATAGAACTAGAACAATTGATTTAAACAGAATGTATAATGAAAGAATGCATCAAAGACCAAGAGCGTTGTATTTGACAGGTGCTATGTGGTTGGTTTCAAGGAATAAATATTTGTTGAAAGACGAGAGAATGGTTATGTGTAAGAACATTCTTCGGCTCACTTTGTTAGATGCAAATGAGAGTTCTGTCAGGAGAAACCTACAAGTTAAGTCGAATGCAGTGGGGTTGGGATTCTTAAGAATTGTGCATGGTAAAACAACATGGGATGGTCAAGAACTAATATAGTAGCTGCTGTGCAAATGTGGACTGAATACAAAAATGAGCGACCAAGAGGAACACAGTAACACTGTGGTGGTTAGATCATATAGATGAGAGAAATGAGGACTGAATAAGAAATATGTGGAAGAGGAATGAATGGTTGAGATGAATGGAAAGATTTTTTTAAAAAGTGACAAAGTGAACAGAACTAAGCATAATATATGACTTGATGAAAGCAAGCATAGTTTGCACAAACAGAAAGATACAGTGAGTTATATTGAATGCTGTAAACTAGATTTAGCTATACTTCCTTTTCTCTCCCCACCCCCTACTTCATATGATGGCTTTCATTTCTTTTGCTTATATTTTCTTACTCCTTTTCTGCACATTGCATAGCTTTGCTTACTTTGAAAGGGAACAGCATGATGTAAGCATGAATATCTACCCAGGGCTAGCCTAATATGCTAGGCTGCCAACAAAATAAAGGACAGCTGATCCCGAAAGGGCACGCGTGCACTGTATGTGCATGTTTGTGTGTACAGTAAAATCAAGGCTGGATATCTACAGAAACATGAAGCTCCTACACTCTTTATGACCCAGAAAGAAGGATCATTCAAAGCAAGGAACATCTGGCAACCTTGTTTCAACCAATGGCTGGCATCCAATGGGAACTCACAAGTGGAGGCATTTGGTCTGCTTTATTTGAGAAATTCCTGGTTACCCAGAAGTTTCTTCCTTTCCTGCTCTGTTCTGAAATCTCCTGCGCATATCTGGCAGCCTGACAATCCACCCACAAAGCTCCCATGACCCCAACAATCTTGAGAATCATTCACATACACAAAGCCCGCTGTGAACAGACATTTCAGCAAAACGGGAGTGTTGCTGGCTTGCTTCTCTCTGCATTTGACCTAACATGTTCCACCCCCTTCATATCCCTTATGTCCCAAAACTGCCCGACCACCAGCCGGCATAACTGCATCTTGTTCCCTCTCAACCTAATGAAGAGTGCGCAGGCTGATCTTAGCATATTTTATTTAGGAATACGGAAGTGCAATTTTGATGGGGCTCACTACCAGGAAAACCTACAAAGGGCTGCAGCCCTAAACACTGGACTAAGACCAAAGATCTGGCCTGTAGAAATTTGCGAGGCTGCAAGGAGATACAGAAACAATATCTCTCAGCTATCATTTGGCATCATCTGGATTATTGCAGCCCAGATCTCGACATTGTATTATATATGTACATGCCATGCATGCACACACATGCACACACAGATGTACACATTCAGTAGTAGTTGAATTCCTGTCACCTTGTTCCAAACATTTCAGTGGGAAACAGCACCATTAAAACTAATTATGTTGCAAAACAGATGCCAATTAAGAGAGAAAATGCCATAAATTAAACTTCCCATGTGCCAGTTTACTGCTGATTGTTAACAATAGCTGGTACTGAGGAATATAGGAACTTTTTAGAAAATGGAAAGGACTAAGCATACGAGTACCTTTCTGGAGTCCCGCATGTTAATTATCCTAGTAAAAAGGCACCAGGATATCTGGCCTGTAATTGGCAACTTTCTTTAAAAGTGTGTTAAATTAAACGGCATTAACTCGTAATAACAAGTAAAAATACTAGACATTTGTATATCTTCCAGCTGTTCTGCAGTTATTTGCTTCTGCAAAACCTCCCCATTCCAAGCAATGGCTATGCTCTGTGTGAAGTTCCATTGTCCTCCAACTTGGTATTTGGGCTGCTATGTGGAACAGGAATATTGTGCAAGTTCAGAATTCAGAACATAGCACCTCTTCTGATGAAAGGGGCCAGCTGAACTGATATCTCCCGAGGAGTCACAATCCAGTGTCCAAATGGTCTCTACTGAAATGCACTGCATTTTAGGTGATGTCATTATTATGGTCTGATTTCATAGTTGCACCAATGGCTCAAGCCAGTTTAGCTTCAGAAAACTCTGTGAGATGGTGGACTGGGAAATACTGACTGGTCAGAAATTACTCAATGAATAGTATTGAATGGGGGCTGGACTTTGAGGCTCCAAAATCCAGGACCTTAAGTATCATGCCAAGTGGGTTACAGGTCTTCTGTTATGTCTACTTTCTTTATTATGGCTCCCACATACATGTGGGTTACTCAATGGCGGCAGTCATGACATGATGAATATTAGGGTCATGCATATTTTGAAAATGATTAAGAAGAAGTGGTTTGGCTGTTACATGAGCACACACCACTCTGGTATTCATTAAAGTAGCCCCCTTTTTTTTTAGACTTCTGCAGGAGCTTGAAAAAAGTTTTCACTGGTTTAAGAGTAGCAGTCACTTTAATGTGCAGATTCTTTAATATTCATAAGTAGCTCTTCCCTTGTGTCTCTTGCAGACATAACTGATGGTTGTTATCATAGGGGAAAAAACTCCTAAATGCAGCCTTATGCAAAGTTAGATCATTGCTAGTAATGTCTGCACTGACAGGCAGGGGAGTTTCCAGGATTTAGCCCAGCTGTCCCCAGCTTGTGTTCTTCCAGATGAATTTTACACGAATTGCATTTCCCATAACTTCCCGCCAGAATAGATATGATGGTTGAAATTATGGTCATTTAAGTCCAATACTTCAGGATTACAGGGTAGCCTGGTAGATACTGTCAAACTGTTCTAGTATGCTTTCTCAATGTTGAAATGCAAAATCCAAAACTCCCTCCCTCCCTCCCTCCTATATACCACTCCAATCAAATGGAACTCTAAGCAGAATCCTTTCTACAGTAAAAGGATCAAAACATAATGAAAGTAAAATGAAATAAAACAGTAATTGAAAAATTAAAAACAAAAAATGAAAAAGAAGCAACTAAAGCTGATGAGAACCATATATCCAACACAGGCTAGGATGGGAGATTCCCATGGGCCTTCTTAAAAAGGCAATTTTCCACAATTCTCATAAACTATAATAGGGTGGAGTATAGTTTCATCTTGGGTGGTTGGCTATTCTAAAGAAGAAGCTCCCAGATTGCAAACCATCTCTGGCTGGGGAAGGCAAGGATGTCTCCATATCTACAGACATTCCTTTTTTTCTGGAATTGTGTCTGGACCTGACATTCCCCATCTGGATCCTAAAAGCCTCAGGGAGATCTACCACATCTCCTGTTTGCTTGAGGACAAGATGTATATGTGGGACTCATCAGCATACTGGTAACACCTGACTCCATGATGACTGATGACCTCCCACAGCAGCTTCATATAGATGTGAAGTAGCAGGGGTGATGATGGGGGAAGAGTGTCAAATCCGGTAATATCTAATAACTATGTGGTACCTCAGCCTACCCTTCACCCCTGACCAGAACCACAGTCCCACAGAGCCACCTTCCTAACACTCAGAGATAATCTGTAGAATACATGATTGATGAAATCAAAAGCTATGGAGGCAGCTTGGGGCGGGGGAGGGGGGGAGGAAAACCAGAAGACTCACACTTCTCCTAAATAGGGAGGTACTTAAGATGTTCAGACAGCTATCATTGCTGTCACCTACCTGAAACAGGTAGGCCATTCTGGCCCGCCCTGCAATGTTGCAGGAGCTAAGACTCTTCTTGTCTAACCTTAGGGCAGGGGGTCTCCAAACTTGACAACTTTAAGACTTGTGGACTCCAATTTCCAGAATTCCCCAATCAGCATGGCTGACTAAGGAATTCTGGGAGTTGAAGTCCACAAGTCTTAAGATTGCCAGGTTTGGAGACCTCTGCTTAGGCCCAGCCCTGATGTAAGCTGAGGGAGAAACTATATTGCTGGGCACGAGGCAGCAGCTAGGAAGGTCAACTTTACTCAATAACAGCAGCTGCCATTTATTCTGGCTCTGAGGGGCGGCAATGGTGGGAGGGGGCACTAGAAATGGGCCATAAGATTATTTTATGGCAGAAACCTCTCATTAGCTGGCCCTCCCCCACCCGCCTGTGCATGAGAGCTTGCGAGCTAAATTCAGCCCTGCTGCCACCTGTTCCTAGTCATGCTGGCAGGATGACTTGCAGGAGAATAATTAGCAGCTGCCACCTCAGCCCTCTCAATTAAGATGCTAATCAGAAGCCTTCGAAGCAAAGCAAGTGAAGGAGACCTACAAAGAGCCCTTGATCCGGAGGCAAAGGTCTATCTGTGCATTTTGCAAACATGACCACAGGCATTGCCACCATGGGAGGACAGATCAGCAAGAAAGTAGAAATCAGAAAGAAATGTTAGCTGCCTGCTGCTGTTTGTCTCACCGAGATGTGGAGGCCTGGTGTGACAGGCAGGAAAAAGAAAGAAGGCGGCATGGCACTTTTAGCGTGGGGGTGCATCGATAGGAAAAGTTAGGTTTAAAATATTTGCCTGTCACCATGGGGTTAGTGGCATCGGTGAGGAAGAAAGGTGTTCACTCTTCCCTTATTTTTGTTTCCTAGTGTGCTGATCTTACAAATAATTGTTCTGGCAATGACTTGTAAATGATTGGATTAGGTTTCTAGATCTCATTGAGACCTAGACTGAAGCAATTTCTTGCCATTCTGAAGGACTCAAAGGCCATCCAGCTGCGACCATTTTGAGTTTGCAGATTTCCAATGGGCCACCCATTGATGGCAATGCTGGAAGCCATATGATGATCCATTTAATCTTACATAAATTTACATCTTGATTATTTCTCCAGTTTTAAATAATTCTGCTAGTGATGGAGGCAAAGAGAAGTACAGGGGCTTTGCTGGAAGAGCAGAAGGGGTTGCTGACTAGGTTTGTTGCCTTAAAAAGAACTTTTTCCCCAAGAAAGCCAAGATGTTCAGGTATTAACTTATGTTTATTCAGTACAATTATAGAATATGTGGAGGTCTTTTTCTTGACAATTGATATCTCCTAAACCAGGGGTGTCAAACTCACATTGTNGGGTGTCAAACTCACATTGTCATGGTGGCATCATGTAACTATTGGGACTTTTTCCCCCTTCACTAAACCAGGCGTGGGCATGGCCAGTGCGTGACACATCTGGCCTGTGGGCCGGGAGTTTAACAGCCCTGTCCTAAACATTTGTCTTCCATCTTTACTGTTGGGTAACAGACAACAGCAAACTGCCTTGGGGGGCTGCCACATTGTTATCTGTGTGGCAAAACTAGGAAGAATACTAGGGTGATGATTTCCCAACTGTTTCAAATTCATTTACCCGACCCTTCAGAATGGGGAGGCAGGGGTTATGGGTCCCCTCTCTTAAGGAGATCCATCTGGTGGGACTAAGAAGAAGGCCTTCTCTGTGGTAGCTTCCTCCTTGTGGAATATCATCTCCATGGAAATAAGATTGGCCCCCACCTTCATATTCTTTTGAAAGGCCCTGAAGGCCTGGTTTTGCCAGTGGACCTGGAGACTCAGTGGTATATTAACCATTAAGCAGACTAAGCACGTGCTTAGGGCACCAGGCCCAAAGGGGCCACTACAAAGTTAAGAATATGGCTTCGCTTGTAAAGGAGGGGGGGCACCAAGATTTGTCAGTGCTTANGGCACCAGTGAGCCTTAATCCACCACTGTGGAGACTCCAGGATGATAAAGAGCTCATCAAGTGGTTAGTTTGATGATTGTCTGGGTGGTGGTGGGGGGAGGAGTTGCGGGTTTATTGGGTTTTGTATTTGGAGTTACTTCTATAAGCTGCCCACAATCACCTTAGTGAATTGGTCTACCATATAAATTTTCTTAATACAAAAATGTGAGGCCTCTTTTTGGACATAATTAGCATCACACGTAAAAGCTTTGATATTGCCACGATGGCTGCCATCTTGACTTACTTTTTTTTTTTTTAATCTTGCCCTTGCTCCAAAAGAAGCTGATAGTATTTCTCTTTCTCAGATACTGGTTCAGAAAAGAATAAGAGAAACTGAAAACAAATTTGAAAAATGTATTTTTTAACATCTACCTCCCTCCCCATAGCAGTTCTTTGATACAAGCTCATCAATCATGCACTGTGTCAAGCTCCTATAATCACTGACTATGTTGGCCCCTCAGCAGCTGCCCATGAGCTTGGTGGGATGACCGGGTAGCTTTGGGATCAGGAAGTGCCCAGAGCCAAGTAGGGACACATAGAGTGCAGTTATGAGGACTGTAGGGAGAGAGCATTCATGGTTAGCTTCGAAGGATTGTAACTAGGCAAGATGCAGGAGCATGGCAGCGATGCAAAGAATTGGGTGCACTGGTATGAGCCACTTTTGAGCTCCCAGATATTCTTCTTCTCTTTGCTGGAGGGCAGCACAAAAAAATAATGGAGGCACCTAGTCTCTCTTGTAGCCTCGGATATGGTGGAGGGTTCTATCCCACAGCCACTGCCAAAGATACTTGCAAATGCCATTCCAGCTGGTTTTAGGATGCAAAGGGAAAGGGAAGCCATCAGATTTTTTTTTGTTTCCCTCTAGCAAGATGTAGGCAGCCCTCCGCCAAATTTTCATAGCATAGGGAGCAGATGTTGAAGAATGTGTGGGCATCATAATGTAGGAGGCTGTGCCTTAATATTAGAAGAAGAATAGGCCTGATTTTCAGTTAGGCTGTTGGTGTAGCACTCAGCAACTTTGCTTTAAGCATTCAATTTATCTCTACCTTGGAGGACTTCCTTCCTTCCTTCCTTCCTTCC
>AZIM01000385.1:162129-175966 GCA_000516915.1 Ophiophagus hannah | reverse complement strand
ATGGCCCAGGCGTCAGAGACATGCGCTCTGTGAAGGGCCAGTTCTGCCCTTTTTTCTTCTGGCTTCAATGCCTCCTCTGCCTCCGTGAGGATGGTAGAGGAAGACGCCAGGGCCACGATTGGTTCATCAACTTCGGGAGTGTTGAGGGTGTCTGAAAAATCAGAAGCTAAGTTATAGAATTTCTTATCATATCCAGTAGGAGCAGGATATGATGCCGTAGATGTCCACTGTTTCTGGACTAAGTCTTTGAACATTTGTGGTACCGGAATTACATCTGCCTCATTGACCGGTTGGGAAAAAATTAAGTCCCCTGCCTCGTCCCTGGGCTCCACGGGTTGGGGAGTAATGATTGGGTTGTCGAGGCGAGCTGTGTTCTTGGCCTTAATGAAAAGGGACCTGAATAACTGAGGGCGGAACAGACCCGTGAAAACTGGCTGGGCCGGAATGAGGCCCTCGTCATCTGACATTCCCCTTTCTAATGGATCAGCCTCTGAAAGGCCTTGATCGATATTTTCTATGGAGCCCTCCTCTGATTGAACCACGTGCTCCTCCTGTTCCTCCATGTCCTGAAATTCGTGAGGTCTATTATAGATTGCAGGGAAGTCCCCCCTGGACGGTACCTGACTGGGTTGATGGTCCATTATCCTTAGGGAATGTTCGGACATAGATCCGCCCTCTGATATTGCAGAGTGATGTCTGGCATGGACCGATTGCTGCACCCCAGCCATGATGCCCTTTTGAATAGCCAGTTCCATCCATGTTCTGATTCTGGCTGGAATTTCCTCAGGCAGGTCTTCTTCCTCCTGGCAGAGGCCGGCTGCCATAGGAGTAAATGTTGCCTCCAGAATTGTTCTTGTTGGAGTATTTGTGGGAGGCGGCCTGATTATATTAGGCCTGGATTGAATGGACAAGTCCAGGGGAGCCAATAAGGGACTTGTGAGTGGCATAGGGAAAGGTGGGGCCTGGTCAGTGTTTTTGGTGAGTTTCCTCACCTGTCGTTCAATGGCCTGATGTCTTCTATGGGCATCTTTTTCCGTGGCTCAGGATGGCTTGTGGGATGGATTTGTAGTTTTGGAATTTCCCGCTTTAACACTCTTGTCACCTGCCATAGTATTTGCCCCGGTTGGGTAGATTGGGTCTGTAATGAGTTAAGTTCTGCTGAGGATTTGGGTAGAAATGTGAACAAGAGTAGGAATAAGAGGTCCCCAGGAAGGGAAACCTATTTTCTAATTTAATTTTAATTTTTTTTTTGAAAGGGAGGGGCCTGGACCCTGTCCCCGTCAGTCCAGTATAAAGATTGATGAGGCCAAATTAAGGTCCCCAGAAAGGGAAACTTGGAGATCTAATTGCTCCCCTCTTTTCTTTTTCCTTTTTTTTTTTTTAGGAAAAAAGGCTTTGGCCCTGTTTGAGTCTGAAGTATAAGAATCCTTGTGGCCTGATTGAATGGAGAAGGCCAGTGTATGTCAAAAACAGGCCCCTGCAGTTAGAGTGCTGGCCCCAGAAAGGGAAACATGAGAAAAAAGGCCCAGCGCAATTAATGAAGGTCCTGAGCGCCACGTGTTTAAAATGGCGCTGATTACTGTTCGCCGAGATGTGCGTTTAAAATGGTGCTGGTGCTTTGGATGCCAGTCATTGGTTTAGCCAAGGGCAACGGTCCCCAGAAAGGGAAACCGCCAAACGTGCAGAGGTGGTGACCGGTCCCCAGAAAGGGAAACTGCCAAGGCCTTCTTTTTTTTTTTTTTGGGGTAGTCACGATCAAGAATTCAGACTGTCGCTGCTGCGCTCGATGGACGGAGCGGCAGCAGCGATCAGAGAGANAGCAGTAGTGATCAGAGAGAGAAGAGGAGACGCACCGATATCGCTTGCGGGCAGAGACTGCAGTCTCTGCCAGCGGAGGAAGCATTAGACGCTTCCTGGAGGGATTTGCTAGTCCCGATGACTATAGATATTAATAAAAACTGTTGAGAACTGCAAATCGAGGGTGCAAAAAGTAATCAAACCTGAGTCTGCAAGAGTCTACTCTGGCCAGGAGGAAGGCTGAGCTAAACTGGGGACACTAAGGAGGAGTCCCATGGAGGAGGAGGAGCATCCTCAAGATTCAAGCCCAGCCTTCCTAAGAAGAGACTGAAGCACCTCCCACTTCTGGATGCTCGGAGCAGCTCAGGGGAGAATGGCTGTGGTACCATAAAAGTAGTGAGAGCCAGTTTGGTGTAGTGATTAAGGCATGAGGCTAGAAAATAAAGCCAACTGGATGACCTTGGGCCAGTCACATTCTCTCAGTTCTGGGAAGCAGGCATGGCAAACCACTTCTGAAAAACTTTCCCCCAAAAACTGCAGGGAATTGTCCAGGCAGTCTCTGAGAATTGGGTACAACAGAACGGAAGGGGGAAAAAAAACACAGAAGTAGTACATGCTCAGTCACATGGCTATTTGTATGAAATTAGTATACGTGTGTGAAAATGCTTTGAAGAAAGGCCTAAATTATATGACTGTCACTTCAAATGAAATTGAAATTATTTTTCACAAAGGAAGTAAAAAAAAAAAAACCAAGCTTCTTTTGTGGGCAACCCGTGCTCCCCTAAGAGATCAATGCGAACTCTGACACTTCTGTTAAGAAGAGGAATGGCATGATTTTAATTAGGACGGATGGATGGCAGCCACTGGGAAAATGAAGCTTTTTCTTCCACGGCAATATCTTGTTTTGCATGAAAAGTGTTTAATTAGTCTTGATGTGTTGCAATATTAACGAATTTCTCGCCAGGGCAGATGTCTATTCCCCAGAAGGTCTTGTGGAGTTATGGCAACCTTCCTGCTTTGCTTCTGTTAATCCTGCTTAGGAAGCAGATCATGGGGCCTCTGAGGAAAGCCAGGCTTAAAGGGAGAGAACTTCTTGGAACAATGACACTTCTTACCTTATAATGTCCTAAGGTGTTCAGTTTTTTCCTGCCATCTTCCATCACGGAAGTGTCATCAAGGTCCCGGAGGATGTAACTGTCAGTGCTTGTGGCAAACCATTCTAAAAAAAGAAAATGGAATGAGTAAGGAAGTTGCCTGGAATACAGCAAGTGTTAGTTAGCACTTGTGTTAAATCGCTTTTCTTATTTTGATGCCACATTTTGTGATTTGGGAAATGAGTACTCCTGTAGCGAGCTCTGGGGATTTAAAGAGCATTTTTATTCCATTAAACTCACACGTGAGTAACCATGGTAAGAAATCTTTTAAGAGCATTGCAAGTAGATAATTTGTAATCCCTGTACTCTACTTGGATGTTATGACCCTCTTTGTCCCATCTATACCAATAAAAATACTATCATACTTAGAGAATATGCAAAGAAAAGATGTCTGCAGGAAGATTTTCTAGCACTCTGATTTCCAACTACCTGGATTTAAAAAAATGTACAGCAATTGCTTTTGCTGTCTAATCCTGAATGCTTTTATATAGAAATCCAGTTAATTTCAAACATGAACAACTTACTAAAGAGAACATAAATAAAGATTAAAAAATCTATTAATTAATTGTAAAGCTAGCATTTTTCCTCAGAACTTTTTTTTTAAATTTCAGAGGAGGGAAACTGCTGAGCTCCCTGTGAACATCACCATTTTCTCTACACTCCCCCAGCATTTACATTTGGAAATAAAGCTTGCTACCTTTGCTTCTGACAAGATCTCTTTTTCAATTTTTGGCAATTATTAGCAACAGTACTTTATGTTCCAGTTGCTGTTTTGCTGAACGTGACCAAGAGGCAGAACTGGGGGTATTGCTGAAAGTTAGCCCTCAGTGTTTTATTTGATGGCTTGGTCATTCAATATTTATTTATTTATTTAGCAAATTTATATTGCTGCCTACTTGCACATGGTGACTCAAAGTGGCTTACAACGATATAAAAGCACCATATAAAAGAAATAAAAATAATAAAAGGAAAAATAATAACAACACACACACACAGCGATAACACACATTCATACTAGCCATTTAATGGGCTCCATCCCGCTCTGGGTTCCCCAGGCAGAACCACATCTTCAGGGCCTTCCAAAGTAGTGTTAGAGTGGGGGCCATTCTAATCTCTGGTGGGGAATGATGTTCCAGAAAGTGGGAGCCACCACAGAGAAGGCCCTTCTTCTGGGTCCTGCCAGATGTATCTCCTTAGTCACATCTTTATTTATTAAATCTTTTACATATACAAGAACACACACACACACACACTTCACCTTAACCCATCTCTGTCATTTTTCATTCCTGGAGGTGTTCTAGGTTTGTGGATTATTTTGCTTGTATGTAACATAAGCACTTTTAATGGCAAAGTGAATTTTTGAAAACAAACAAAACAAATACCAAATCTCTTAAAGCACTGCTTAATTCCCAAGCAGTGAATCAAAGAAATACACTAATAGAAGATATTCCATGTCTGAACATTATCTTGTATATGGTGAGCATTCATACCCAGCAGATAAAAAAACTGGTGTTTCTGAACAAAAAAAACTTACTTACCTAGGTCAACATCTTCTACTCTTGGCCATTGGGAGTATGGAATATTCTTGCAAAAGGCTTCAAGTATCTTCTCTTTAACTTGACTGAGAGTATCTGTATCCATTACTCGAACACTCAGAGAGTCCATTCCACAGCCTTGGAAAGACACATTAAGATTCTGTGGAGGAAGATGATTGCTAAGGTTATAGGTGATATGCACAAGTTATGAGACATAAAAAGCCTACGGACCATAGACTCCAAGAATTCTTGGCAAATCTAGCTACCATATATTAAAAGAAAGAGGGAGGGCAAGAGATGAATTTTAAAACCAAAGCACTGATTTATAGTTCAGTAAATTCATATTGACTGTTTTATTCAAGGCAGTATGAGAACATTGTAAGCTCTCTTTGAACTGTCTGTCTATGAACTTAAGGTCTGAAATACAGGAACCATACCATGCACCTGCCATTTTCTTCCATAAATTCATTTTTAGTACCAGTGAATATGGGAATAATGAATGGCAACTGATAACTTTGTCTTAGAATGATGATGAACTCTCTCTCTCTGAGAGAGGGAGAGGGAGGGAGGGACGGAAGGAGGGAGAGAGATGTAACATAGAAGTACTACATAATAAATGACCTTGGCTCTTCTCTGGGCTTAGTAGAAATTACATTTAGCAACCTGAGCTCCTGTGTCTCTTTGTTGCTACCACTGCTGCATTGACATAGTTCTCTTAAATATAAGTAGATAAAACCTAGACATGTGTCTTAACTTAACTACCTCAGACTACAAATGAGGGTTGATATGATGAAATACTTCTCTACAAGACAAAAAACACCCCCACACATTAAAAAAAACACATTAGGGAGAAAGCTTTGCTAAAATCCCCCTGCCTTGTATCTTAGCTTATTAAATATAGTTGGATTTTTAAAAATACAGAAGAGCAATCAAATACATCTTTAAATGAAGTTGGACATGACACAGTTTAAGAAAGCTTTAGTTTATTTTGCTCTTTGGAATAATCAGACCATCAGGCATCACTGGTCAGGGGTGGAGATGAAAAGCTGGATATCATCAGCATATTGATGATACCTCACCCCAAAACCCCAGATAATCTCACCCAGCGGCTTCATATAGATGTTTATATAATCATGTACAGTATATTCATAAAAAACGTGAAATAGAAGTGTTCCAAATGTATAGTTGGTGATATCTTACGAATATGATTCCCCAAGAGCATTTTATTTTATTTTATTGTTATTCTGCCTTTGGATAAAATCGAGGTGGGGTACATTTCTAATGCTCCCACCTCCTATTTTGCATACTACAACAACCTGTGACATGGGTTGGGCTGAAAGAGAATGATTGGCCCAAAGCTGTTTTCATGACCAAGGGATAAAAGGAAGCATGGTCTCCTGGTTTCTAATCCAACACCCCAGCCATCAAATCAAATTGGCTTCCACTTTTAGACAGCAAAATACAACTAGTCCTTGACTTAGGACCACAACTGAGCCCAACATTTCTGCTGTTAAGTGAATTTTGCCATATTTTACCATTTTTCTTGCAATAGTTATTACATGAATCATTGTAGTTGTTATGTACTGTAACTTCGAATGGTCACTAAATGAACTCTTGTAAGTCAGGGACTACCTGTATGATGTCTTTTGCATTGCATACATTCAGTCCTACATATCTGAAAGTCTTATAAACCAGAGCTGTTAAGAGATGGGAAGTATAAAAGTTTAATGAATTATAATTATTGTTATGACAGCAGGTTGGGTTTGTACCACTGTTCCCTGACCTCAGCTACTCAATACACTGTCACAGGTATTGCAAGTTGTAAGACAGTTCTGCTTGTATCATAGGAACGTAGTTTTATTTATGCATTTTCAAAAAAGAATCAATTGTGGACTGTTTATGTGCTATTAACAATATCTCTGAATAGAATTGTACATTCATTTTTTTTATTTCAGTCACTAGTAAACAAAGACTCAATTACATTTCCCCAATTTATTCCTATGGGGTTATTCATGAAAGACAAATCTGCTCTTCAACTCTGCACTGTAAATTATTGTTCAGTTAGGAACAGGGATATGGCAATAAGGCAAAGGGTTCAGTGCCTCCAAAACTATTCTCATTTACACCATCGTAGCTTCTGAGTGAGCCCATTGATTCTGGAACAACTCTTCTAGATTTCCACAATTGCAGTTGAACGCAGAGTTTAATTTTCATTTTGCAGAGATTTGACTGCTACATTTACTAACAGGCTGAATTTAACACATTCCTCCGCCTAGCATGGCTTATAATTTTTCAGTAGAATTACAAAACAGCATAATTTTTCAGTACAATTTCTGTAATGTTTGTATTAAAAACATCATAACCTTGAATAGCTAACAACTGTTTTCATCATCTATGAATTGATGATTCAATATATACTCTGTCTTTCTGGTCTTAGCAACACTGATATTTTAAAGAATTGCATATTTCATCTATGTTTGCACAATTGCTATCATTTGATATACAGAATAGGTAGCAATATTTGGACAAGAGGTATCTAATTTACACAATTCCTAAGAAAACTGTACTTTCGGTACATTCCGACTTGTCAACCTCAATGATTTTGTGTTTGGCTAGTTATCTCACTAGACATGATCAATTTTCAAGATCTATCTTTTCTAATACACTGTCATGGCTGCCATTCTGCTAGGCAAGCATCACAAGCTGACAGCCTGACATTAGTAACGGGGTGGAGAGGGGAAGAGGATTGGAATGTAGGGAGGAATGGGGCGGGGGGGGGGCAGCTGAGAAACACCAACCAGCCCAAAGTCACACATTGGAATGCAGAGCTGGAAAACCCGTGAACTGAGGGTCCATTACCAAACAATATACAAGCATCCAATTGGACATTAATTGATAACAGGGAGATGGCTGGGGAAAAGGGAAATCCCATTGTTTTACCATTTTGTATGCGAAAATGCCAGATCCAGTTTTGCTATGGTAACCACTTATGCTTTAGTAAAGTATACTTGTGGTAAAACAATGGGCTAGGAGTCTTTCTTTGCTAGATGACTGAATGGAACAATTGACATACATAAACTTAAATTGGAAAATACTCCTCTCCCAAATTCTTCTGTATATATTATCCCCTAATTCAAGGAGAATTGATATGTCATTGGGGCTGCTGTTACTAAAAAAACCAATGACGTACCTTTTTGAAAAAAACAAAAAAACAAACCCAGACTTGTAAGTGAAAAAACTAATTTAGTTTGGGAAGAAGTTTTCTAATCTCAGGGGAGCTTGCTAACTGAATGAACACTTAGAAAAATCATGATTTGATCCCTGCTGTCCCTTTTGTCTCTGGTCACAGTTTCAACCACTTTGTCTATCAAGGGAATAAGTAACCTTAGTGGTGGTTGCTTAGGAACAGGATGCATTTTTGAATTTCAGAACAGAGATGCATACTCAGAAAGAGGTATCCCTGTTGCATCAAACTTGCTTTCAAACCTTAAAGTGTCCTGGTTACAAAAGCCTCATAGGCAACTGTAAAAGTAACAAATACATTTTTATTAAAAACAAAAGAAAAAAGGAGATTCTTACCCTTGGCTTTGCTTCAATGTTTTCTCTCAATAACCATTCTTCATTAAGTGTGTATCTTGCTTTTCCAGTGATGGCATCAATAGATCCTTTATTGATCTGTTGTTTAATAGCACACAACAGCAGGAAAAAAGGCTCCCCAACTGTTTCCTATTAGATGAAATAACAAGCTATAATTTTCTGAGCATAAACTAACAATGGACTTTTTAAAATAACATTGTCCATATATACAAAGGGTAATTCACACCTCTAGTTGTAATACTAGTGTATTACAAAGTAGACCCAAAGAGCTACTTATCACCCTACAAAAGCAAATAAAATTATTCACTTATGGAAAGGTTTAAGAACCAACATGAATGCATTCAGGCTGAAAAATTATAGTACAGAAACAACTATACAATTTAGCTTTGTTCAATATCCTGTGCAACTACAATATTTATATGGGCCTCTACTGAGAAGATAGATATCTATGGTGATCCAATGGTTTAGGGTGAGCTTTCATCAATATGCTGATGATCCCCAGCTTTGTATCTTCTGCCTGAGTGATGCCATGGACATCTTATCTCAACGCCTGGAGACTGAGGAGCCTGGATGGGCACTTTGGGTTTAGACTCAACCCAAGCAAGTCTGTGGCTTTGGATGCTTCCTGGATAAAGTGGCACTGCCTCAGATGAACTTGGTGTGCAATTTGGATTCACAGCTCCTGCTGGAGCAGGTGGTAGTCATAAGGGCATTTGCACCCCTTGGGTGCACCAACTGCACTCATATCTGGATCAGGAAGCTTTGTTCATTGTCTCTCATGTCCTTGTAACCTCCCATTTGGACTAGTGCAACATAATCTACATAGGGCTGCCCTTGAGAAGCATATAGAAGCTTCAGCAGGGACAGGATGTAACTGCACAGGTTCTAAATGGTGTCAGCTACATGACACATTAACATCATTGGTTTGGAGCCATCATTGTTTGCCAGTGTGTTTTCAGATGCAAGTTAACTGATTGTCAACTTTAAAGTCCTTCATGGCTTGAGACTGGGTTATCTGAGGGACCCAGTTGTTTTACCCATCCAATCTGGCCCACCAGGATTGATAGGCTCTGGATTCCATCAGCGAAGACTTGATGGCTGGTGGGAACCAGACGATGTGTCTTATAACCCCTGATGTGTCTTATAACATTCTCCCTCCAGAGATTAGAATGAACCTTACCCTGTTGGCCTTTTGAAAGCCCTTGAAGACATGGCAATGTACCAGGATCCAGGGCCCTGAGTATGTGAAAGGTCCTATTTCCCAGTTATGTTGACACCAACGGAGTATAATATCGCTTGGCTGCTATTGGTATTTCATTTCTTTTATGTATCATGTTTTAATTGTTTTAACTGTTTTTGATTGTTTGCTGCTCAGAGTTACTGTTTTGAGAGGGGGTGGCTATATTGACTAACTAACCAACCAACCAACCAACCAACTTTTAAAAATGAAATTTCCACAAACTTTTAATTCAGTACTTACTTATATGGCAACATTCAAATTGGATAGCAGTAACTTTATTAACATTGTCTGTATTAGATTTTTAAATCATCCAAAGGGAATTTTTCTGATTAAATTCATATCAACATCAGAAAGCCCTCTTAATGTCCTTAGTTAATAATAATATTTGCTTCATTCATTAAATGGTGTATTTAATTTTGTGATACAACTTCATCTCTCCCTAATGAATATCTAACTGCTCTAGTACTATTATAAAAATGTTTTAGAACTCCACGTGATCAACATCTGTTTGTTCAAATTCCTTTGCTTGATGGGTACTAATATTACACATCACTACTGGAACAAGGTAATTACTAGTTTTCACTCAATTGGTCTCGGACAATATAAATACGGCTGCTCATGCATGTATTCCATCTATTTTGTAGTGCCAAGATTTAATTTTTCATCAGCATAATTTCTTCTAATAAAATGATAATAAAGTGGTATTATATGTCAGATTATGACATTAAATCATTCCCATTTTATGGGGAGGGGGGGTTCCCCCCCAACACTTATCTCCATTTACCTACAATTCTATTTCTTTCAGAAGGAAAAGACGGAATAGTTGGATAATCTATTCTGAGGGGTAGCAGTAGGAACTCTCTATGCAATCCAGGAACACCCTTCTAGGTTAGTGTATTTAGTACTATTCTTTTAGCTTCACTTACAAAGTTGGAGAGAATAAAGTTTCAAGAATGCTTCCTGAGAAAGCTGATTTTGCTATGAAGCTACAGTGGCCTAGTGAGTAGTTATACACTAAATTTAGACCCAGCCTCTGAAAAATCAAGGACAGTTATGCATTCTGGATCAACAGTAGATTCAGATTTAAGTTCCTTCTCCAATACATCAACACCCTGTCCTCCAACAAACAAGGCTAAACCTCCGCACAAAATCTATTAAAGTCTGA
This sequence comes from Ophiophagus hannah, assembly GCA_000516915.1. Lineage (NCBI taxonomy): Eukaryota > Metazoa > Chordata > Lepidosauria > Squamata > Elapidae > Ophiophagus > Ophiophagus hannah. Next base: position 165,478 of record AZIM01000385.1, on the reverse strand, counting down.
GAGACAAAATACGTGTCAATCATACAGCTGCTTCCAAAGCTAGTGAATGTGCTTTATGAGAAGGCCACACTGACAGAAGTGGTATTTATTGCCATGGCATCAAATATACTGCATCTGATTAAACAGAGTGCATGAGTTTTTTCTACTTTGTTTTGAAAGATATTGCTGCAAAGAAAGCTAGAGCTTTTCAGCCACTGCTGCAGTTTTTTTCCAACAAGTTTAAAGGCAAGGGTTACTGCTGAAGAAAGAACTACAAAATGTAGCCATTACGTGATTTTTTTTCTTTTTTCTTTTGTTATTTGGGCTAAGAAACACATTTTAAAATGGAAAAGGAAATACATAGAAAACAATTGCTGATGAAATAGTATTGCTTGGAATGTTTTACAAAATTATTGTGGGAAATAGGTTTGGAAATGACTTGGCTTTTTATTGTGTGAGAAAATGATTAATAGGTTTCCTTAAAAGGAAAAAAATCCATTGTATTTGTTGTTGTTTTTTTAATTAGACATTTTGACTGGTGATTGCAATATGGTTCCTTCAAAGTAATCCTGAACATAAAAATAACTTGCATGAATAAAAATAGCAAATTGGCATCTTTCTTTCAAATGTTCCTTATATGATGTTTTCAAGCTGCTTCTCTATATGCCTCAACCTAAATGGCCACTTGAAAAACATAAAACGGAATATAAGGCAAATTAATATGCTATTCTTATACCAAGACAACTTTATGCTATACTATAAAGTAGCTGGTTCAAGCACAGCATGTTGTACAAACACAATGTATTGTGTTAATTCTAGAAAGCAAGGTTTTCATGGTTTAGTATATGTATATCATCATCATAATGTTAGAAAAGTTTGTATGCCATCTAAACTCAAGATTATGGAACCATGTTAAAATGAGCTATAAAATGCCTAGGATGCAAACAAACAAAATCTATTATGTTTTATTCTAAAAACTTCAAGCAGTTACAAAGCAAGGCAGCCTTTATGCAAGGACTACTTGTACACTGACTATGGTAAATCTAGGCCTCTTGGAGAAACACCACAATTTCTTTCTTACTTAAATACAGAATAATTTCCTTACAACTTCATCATTTTATAAACATTATGGCAAATGAAAAGTAGGTTCTGTTCAGAACCAGCTTTGTTAAAAATAAACGTATATCATAATTTAAAGATTCTTGTTAGTATATTTGCTTTTTTGTTTCTGTTATGTTTCTTATTTTCAATGCTAAAGGAATTTCGAGGTGTTGAAATACAGCTGTAGGACATTGATTTATACTTAACCACAATTAGTATAGATTGTGGTTATACATATATTCAAATTCAAGTTATCTAATCTATTGCAAACTGTTATTTAACAATTATAACCTTCCTTAATTTACCACAATTTAATATGTCAGAACTGAAGCACTGAATTACTATCGCATGCTTTAACATAATTTATCAAATAATTTGTTTTAAAATAATTATCTACCTACCTACCTACCTACCTATTTTCATTCCTTACGGTCTTCAGCCAAAACCTGACTCAAACAATAACAGGAAAAGGAAGAAAAAGATTCTGAAGTGGCATTATAAATTTATCCTTAAATGTCCAAACTCTATGTGACAGTATTTATATTAGTAGGCATTACTAGGTAAGAGCCATGGTGGTACAGTGGTTAGAATGCAGTATTGCAGGGTAACTCTGCCCACAGTCTAGAGTTCAATCCTGGCTAGCTCAAGATTGAGTCAATCTTCCATCCTTCCAAGGTCGGTAAAATGAGGACCCAGATTATTGGGGGCAATATCCTGACTCTGTAAACCACTTAGATGGGGTTTTAAAGCAAATTACTGCCTCAACTTCTTTATTTAGCACAAGAATCCACATTTCCACTGATCATGAGCTTCCTAGAATATGAGAAACATCAAGATGGGAATTCCATGGAAGAGGTCGATCTAGCTATGTATTCACGCTGTTCACATATATACATATTCATGCTGTTAGTACCCATAGCTTTGATTAAATCTGATGAATCAAATCTTGCAGATATACCAAATCAGTAGACAACGAAGGACTGAGGCTAGCCTAATCTAATTTACTCTGCACTAAGAACAAAACAGATTTTCTTATTAAATGTTGGACAGCTTGATTGGGGCAACAAAGAAGGCAGGCAGAATCTTACATAAAGATACTTTTTTGAAATATAGGTTTGTCATTGAGGTTGCCTTTTGCTTACACGATGGATAACTATGATTGACTATTTTGGAAGTTTGCATTATTAGAAAGCTCGTGCTTCAATATTCTGTTCTGGAACACAAATGGATGGATTGTTTGGGAGGGCATTAATGTAAAACAAATGTGTACATCATGTAATGCTAACTTATGAGGAAAAATGTAAGCAGCAGGAATTTTTTTCACCACACAATTGTTAAGGACCTTTTGCAGCAGCTGTTTCAAATACATGTTGAGATTAATGGGGATAATTGAAAAACTAAAAACAGATCTCACATCATATAAGTCTCATGGCCTAATGCTACAAGAGAATTAATATATGTACAAAAACAACTTGTATGAGTAGATATATTTCACAGAAACAAATTAGGTACATTTTGAAGATATTTGACTAGCATATTTTATATACGTAACGTACAATATATATGTATATGTATGTATATGTGTGTGTATGTATATATGTGTGTGTGTGTGAACAAATTAAGATGATGCTTATATTTTTTTAAAAATTCCATTTCTCTATTGGAAAGAGGAACAAGCCTTCAACAATTACAAAAAGTTATGATTTATTTTCTGTGATTCTAGAAATCTGCTGAATGGGTTTTTGGAAATTTAAAGTGTGGGTATAATTAGAAGTTATGGTATCATCAACAGATTGAATAAAAATCTCATTATGGTCACCACATATAAATGAGTCACTAAACATCGTACTAATGAAAACACTGTGGAGTTATAGTTCCATAAAACAAAATTGATTTTTGGAAAGTCTATTTTGAATTTTTATTCATTAACACTGCCCTCTTCATGAAAGAGTTTTGGAAACAGATGATGGAAAGCAAATAACGAATGAATCTCTTAGGCACATACCATCAATCAATATGCTGAATTGTCTAACTTAATCAAGAAAGGAACTTTTCTAGTTTGCTATGTCATACATTAAGAAGTAAAGACTGAAAACGGGTGAAGTACTTGAAGACAGACCAGGTTTTAGAGTTTTACAGCAAGATATAACGTTGGTTGAAAGCGACGTGGTGGCTCAGTGGCTAAAACACTGAGCTTGTTGATCAGAAAGGTCAGCAGTTTGGTACTTTGAATCCCTAACACCACATAACGGAGTGAGCTCCCATTACT
>AZIM01000385.1:101937-113498 GCA_000516915.1 Ophiophagus hannah | reverse complement strand
CAACCATGTTACTAACTTAACAACTGCAATTACTCTCTTAACAACTATGGCAAGAGAGGTCTTAAAATGGGGCAAAACTCACTTAACAAACATCTCACATTAGCAATAGAAATTTTGGGCTCAATTGNGGTCGTAAGTCGAGGACTACCTGTATTACCTGAGATTTTTGAAAACTTCAGAGAAAGCACAATAATCTGGGCACTCAAGTAGCATTTTTACCCATTCTTCCAGTTCATGAGATAAATATAATGAAAGGAAAGAAGAACACTACAAGTCAATAACTATGCAAATAGTATTAATAGAAGAGACTGGGTAAGATGGTTATGCATGCTGTTCATGTCCCTGTGGATACTTCATGGTGCTGCACAAGTGTGTGTTGTTGTTTTTATCTCTTTTTTGCCTTCTCTTGGACTTCAAGTGTAAAATAAGGAATTGCTCTGATGAGCATGGGCATGTAGCTTTACTCACGAAAAAAAAGTGCCATTGAGTACTGTAAAGGTAATGCATCATAAAGTAAGTTTATTTTATTTTCTAAATCATGACTTCAGGTTCCAAAGCAGTCTTGGAGGCTAGCTTCTTATTCTGGTCTGCAATATAACCTAATTGGATAGCAGAGAGCTTCATTTTTAAGTGAAAGCAGTTATTGGTGAATTATGGGTTCCAGGTGAGACTCAAGAGAAGATAATCACCTCTACTGTTTTCAATAGGTAGAGAAGAATAGGCTGATAGAAAAGCTGAAGAAGATACTACTGAAAAAAATTACAAAGCTATTTTTACTCCTGAATCATTAAAGATACCAGAGACAGAGAAAGTGACTAATTTGGAATTGCTTATTTTAAATGCTCTTTTTCATGATTGAAACCAATTAAAAACTTCAATGGAAGCAATACATTTGTTGCCCAAATCTCCTGATAAGAGCATGGTGGAGTTAAAAGAAATAGCTACTGTCTCTCACAAAGCAAGACTAAATTAACTCAAAAGTGCTGATAAACAAGGTACTAAAGATGTTGAAAGAATGTTGAAAGGGAATGGTGATTACCTGGCTGATAAAAATAGCTGGGGGGGAAATATCTTAGTAATAAACTGGAAACAAAACATGAGGCAACAGCATGATATGGCTGCGAAGAAACCAAATGAGAGTTATCTATATGTAATAGGTGGTATCTATATGTAATATAAACAAATAAATAAATGAAGTTAGTTAGTTAGTTTTCAGCTAATCTCAGCATTATTTCCAAATCATCTTTGGGATCATTGTTCCATTTGGCCACTCTCCATCTTGAATAGAGCAACTAGTTTTGCATAGAGCAGCGGTCCCCAACCGTTCCGGCTTGGCCGCCCATCGGAGGAGGGGGGAAAAGAAGGGATGGCTCCATGACAGCGGCAGGCATATTTGCACCTACTGTGCATGAGCACACCTGCTGCTTTCAAAAATGGAGCTTTGCACATGAGTGCAAGCACCCACTGCTAGTGGGCCATGGGTTGAGGATCCCCGGCATAAAGTACCATAATTTTAAAATGATTCAGTGGTATTGGAACAGCGTATTGCAGAGAAGTGCAACAAGAATGATCAGGAAATCAAAACCTATTAAGAGAAATTGAAGGAGCCAACTGTTTTTAGACTTAAGATGACTGGGTTGGATATGACGGAATTCTTCAAATACTTGAAAAGGTATCAAGGTTTTGTCCTTTCCCATTCCAGAGTGTAGGACTATAATAATGGACCTAAGATACAGGAAGGTAGATTCTGACTGGGTATTTAAAAAAAGAAGTCCTAAAAGTAAGAACAGTGCTCAGAAAGCAAAAGACGCTTCTTTCTTGGAAGTGGAGTACAGGCACACACCTGAATAAAATTCTTTAATCTGGATTCTGGCATTAAGCAGAAGGTTAGACTCAGTGGCTTCTTTCAACATTATGGTCCATTATCTCCTGGACAAAGATATTTACATGTTGGCAATCAATCTTGTGTGAACATTTTTTCCCCCTCAAGTGACCTGGCTCTTTATTATTTTTTTTAAAGTTTTAATTCTTCCACTCATTAAAAAAAAAAGGAAATTTATGTTTGCTTGATCTTTTGCTGGATGAAAGCTAGTGTTTGGAAGATTTGAACTGGTATAATGCCATACAACTTTAATGAATCTGGATCATTTAAAGTGAAGGGAATGACATATAGATTCCCTTAAAATTAATAAGCACAATTCCCATAAACTTCCACAGGAACACGCTTTTTAATCAGGTTATAAAATGCTTACATTCCCATCTTAGGCTTCAGGAGATATCTCATTTGAAAACTGTATTCCATGATTTTATTTTCTTATAAAAGGTATTGTGTTTACATGATCATTCATTAATTCTATCATTTACAGCTAGCTTAATATATCTGTTACAAAGATCAAAATTCAGATTCCTGCTTCATCCTCAATTCAGGACACTAGACTTCTCCATTCTCTCCATTCACTGCCTTTTACTTTAAAGTCTCAGTGTTGAAATACAGTGAATACTGCAGTGAATCCAAATTTTACCTTCCTAATTTCAGGAGGAGGACACATGTCTGGGATCTGGGAGGCTTCAGTATTTAGTTTGCAGTTAGAAGTGATCTCGCTCCAAATGCACTGATGACCAAGATCTTCTCTCCCAAGACACTGAGAACAATCAGCACTTCCAATTGCACAATTATAAATCTCCACTGAAAAAAACAGATAACATATGCTAAAATTGAAACGTGCATGATCCTTCCCTCTTTCCAGCAGCATAACATTTAAAATCCAACAGAATAATAAGAGTTTGCACAAGAGTTTTCTGCTATAATCCTAAAGCTTTCCCAGTAATTATTGGCACTTCTCCCTTCAACAACATAATTTAGTACTTAAGCATTCCCTTTGTCACACTGTGCTGTTTTTAAAATTCTAGACCACTGCATGAAAATCAACTCTGCACTACAGCATCCAGTTAGGAAAAAATGTATTTTTTCAATAGCAAACATTATTTAAAATGCTCAGTGTGATGTGAACATTTCACTAACTTGCCATCAAAAGGAAGGGAAAGGGAATCAGGAAAACTGAGCCGTATAATGGTGACACAAGAACAGGTGTTAGTCCTTATTACAAAACTGAATATCAACAAGTCACCAGGCCCAGATGGTACCTCCCCAAGGGTTATTAAGGACCTTAAAGCTGGGACTGTGGACCTCCTAACTGAAATATGTAACCTGTTTCCACTTTTGGCCTCTGTAGTTGAGAATGGGAAGTTGGCCAATGTAACTCCAATTTTTAAGAATGGCTCCTGGGGAAATCCAGGAAATTCTAGGCCTGTCAGTTTAACATCTGTCCTGGGGAGGACAGTGGAAACAGCTCTTAAAAATTATACTACCAAACACCTGGAGACACAACCCATGCTCAAGGATATCCAACATGGTTTCAATAAGCATTGTCCTGTCTAACTAATTTACTAGAGTTTATTAAAGCTGTTAATAAACATGTGGATAAGGGATAGTCAGTAGACATCAATTACATTGATTTTGAAAAAGCCTTTAATAAAGTCCCTCATCAAAGATTTTTCAGTAAGTCTTCTGGGTGAAAATTCAAGGTCCTGTTCATCACCTATAAAGACATCTATGGCATAGGGTCAGGCTATTTGCTGAACAGCCTTTCTCCTATTATTTATTTTTTGTTGTGTTTGATCTAATAAATAGGTCGCTTCCTTCAAAAAATGTAATTTTGCTGGAATCATCTCAGTAGCAGCATCTACTCTGTGGAAGAGCATTCCTTGGTGTTTTGGATGGGCCCAAGGCTGTTACTTTTTACAGGCATTGAACACCTGGCTGTTTCCTCATTCTCCAAATGGATTTCTGTACATTAGGAAAGTACAGTTGATCCAAATGGTAGATACTATTCAATGTAAGCAAATGTAAAGAGATACACATTGGTGGCAAAAATCCTAACTACTCATACAAAGTAATGGTACCAGAGCTAGCAGTGACTGTTGAGGGAAAAAGTTCTCAAGATATAATGGGAAACAGTTCATTGAAGGTGGTCAAGGTTATTTCTTATGTTCCAAGACTGTCAAGTTTGGTTCTTTTTGTTTGTTCTGCCCTCAAATTGTTGTGTGATCTTCACAATTCTTTATATTAAAGAAATGCTTTGGTTTTTCTCCATATTGGGTAACTTTGTTTGGCTATGGATTCTATTTACTTTTTAAATTGGTTAATAAATAAATAAATTGTATAAATAAAAAAAATAGTTCAGAATATCTTTAGGTGATTTACAAACCATCTTAATCCAATAAAAACCATTAACTTTCAACATTNAAAAAAAATCTGTATGTATCATTCAAAAATAATTTGTCCCTAAAATAAGAGACTCTCATTAATCAACAGTCTGTACTAATACTTGGTGAAACATGGTACACTATTGGACTTCAACGAATTTATAGACTAGAAAAATAATTTTGAAACAAAGTAAACAAAGTACACCACTCAATAACAAATAGGTGAATTGTAGACTGTTTATAGACATTACCAATATCTTCAGAATTTTGTTATTAAAACCTGAATATACATTTTTATTTGCATATTATGGTTAATAGCTATTTAAAGATCTATGATCAAAAAATACAATTGCCATCCGAGTTCTGCAACTATTCTGAGAGAACATTTGTTGTGGATATTACAAAGCTCAGCTAGATAAACGGTACCTTCATACATGACCAAGGTGGTATCGAAGTTTCAATCCATTTGAAATAAAAAATAAAATCAGCCCCAAAGTAAAATGTAAACCAGCGTTAAACTATTGGATACCACATGTCTTGTACTATAAAATAATCAATTCAATTCAATTCCAAAATACATTTGTCCCATATGTCTTATTGACATAAACTTAACAATATGAAGATATCCTGAAGCTGACTGAGAAAATACATTCTAAATACAATGGCAAGTGTTATTTTTATCAATATGCATAGTTTGCCAGCAACTGTATGAAACCCACTTAAGACTTGTCAACAAGAACCAAGACAATCTGCATAAAGATATGAATTCTGTATATTGAAATACTGCGTTTTTGGCTTTTCAAACTCTAACCTACTTCAGGTGACTATAAAATGAAAAGACCAATTAGTGAAAAACATGTAAGCCTTTTATAGATGAAATACTCCAATTAGAAAGGGATGAAACGCAAACCAATCTTATGTCAAACCTGTCATCATCTGTGGACTGTCAATAAATTTTTCAGGTTTTCCTTTCAACTGAAGATTTACCAGAAATAAGTGTCTTTTCTCAAAGGTATGAAGCTGCATAAAAAAAGGAAGAGAGAGTTGCCTCATTTACTGAACCAGCAGGTGCAAACATGTAAATTAAGTTTTTACTGCGAAAGCATTTCTGTATTACAAGATACACATATTCAACGTAAGAAACCAGGAGAATGGGCTAAACAAATACCATACAGATAATCCTCAACTTACATCCATTTGCTTAACAACTATTTGAAATTATGAGAGACTCAGGAAAAATTATAACCTGTCCTTGAAGTTATGACCTCTGCACTATCCCCATGGCCACATGGTTGCATTTCAGGTACCTGGCAACCTGTTTGCACTTACAACTGGTTGCCAAGTGCCCCATAATCACATGATCATCATTTGCAACCTTCTCTGCCAGCTTCCCCAGAAAGTTAATGTGGAATGGACAGTTATAAAATGCTGCTGCGGCAAAAGAATTTTCCTTCTTTTGCAGGGGACACTTACGGAGGGGTTAGAGAAACGAAAAATGTTGGGTAGCAAGTTACTCCCTACTGTTCTCTTTGAGTGGTCAGTTCTACTTGATGAGTGGAGAAGAGATCAAACTCTCAGGCACTCTACTTCTTGCTGCCATTCAGCTTTTACTGTTTAACATCTATGTAGAGTCACTGGGAGAATATAATACATTTATAAGTAATACCCAGTTATGAACTGGACAGGAGATGCAGTTGAGATGTATCTAGAGGACCCTGTGCCTAGAGGGTGCTACCTCACCATTTTCTCTTGTTTCATAGACCACTACGACATACTCTACATGCGGAGTGTCTATGAAGATCATTCAAAACCTTCAGCAGCAGCCCAGTTAGCATACTGAAATTTACTTATATAACACCACTATCGTGGGAATTGCTCTAATTGCCAATTAATTTCTGAGTGCAACCTAGGATGCGGACATTGCTTTGGAAAGCCTATATTGCACTGGGCCTGGACACCTCTGAGATTACTTTCTCTGAGCTGAAGCTGTGTGTCTGGTGAGACCATAGACAGAAAGCTAGATGTAGGTTCTACCACCAAAGGAATGAAGAGATCCCACAGTCGAGTTGGAAAAAAACTACCCATGGACTTTTTCTATTGTGGTTCTGGACCGTGGTAAAAACATTCAGGGTTGAAGAAATACAATGCTACCAGTCAAATGATGGTGCGTCAGATTTGCTCTACTTTTTATTACAAGTTGTTCTTTCTGTTAATTTGAATCAGCATGTTGTAAACCTCTTTGGAAATGTATGGTGTATAAACTGAAGTAATATGTAAATAAGGTCTTTACATATATCAAGATAAATTGAAGTTCCTAACAGAAAGAGCAACTTTGGAACTGAACATATACAGTTCATGGAGCTAGGCTAGACTGAAATTTTAGGTGGAAAGTGTGACTTGATAAAATGGTATGTACATGGTCTGTGACATGCTACGGCAGTATTTATAAGCAGAAAACTCTAAAAATATTAAAATAATCAGTCATGAACTCACCAACACATTAGTACACTGAACAGCAGATGCATTTAGCCACTGAGCCTCAAATATCTTATCACTTTCAGTTTCAAAGTGACACTCCAAAGGCATTTCCTAAACAGTTAAAAATGTAAGGAGAAAACTGTAGAGTAATAATATTTTACACACTTTTTAACAGAAAAGGGATGGTTTTTAGATATTTATTTTCTTATACATTGATAAATCAGTGAGCCAAGTTCTGAACTCAATTATTGAATATATTATAACAGTAATACTAGTAATGTTTATGCACCTTAATTCCAACAAACTTGTTGAAATAACTAAATATTTTACATATTTTAAATTAAAATATATTAAATTTCCCATAGCTCAGAGATGGGCCACCCGAATAAAAGAAATACATCTTTGAATAAATAAGATAATATCCTAGTCAAATATTCTCATAATTACAAAATATTCCTGCCTATGGAGTTAAAAGGTGATGCCAGTAAAATTAGACAAAAATAGACACACAAAGCAGCAATACAATTTACTGTATATCTGTAAATAATTTCCTAGGAAGGCAAGACATAACATGTATTTCAATTATTGAAAGTTTCACTATCATGTCTTAAATTTTCAGCTTTAAATCCAGTAGTTAGATATTTGTAAATTCCTTCTCTTTGTACTGAATCTAACATGTACAGTATATCACACCTCTTTTCTTACATACTGATAACCAAATGATCTTTTCAAAAGTGCATTAATAACACTGTATTTTTTATTCCTACTTAGCAATCATTGCAAAGTACAGGAGCAATACATGAGTATTTGAAGAAATAATGAGGAAAAGGAGAATATACAGTCAGATTATTAGAAACTTCACTTTGATGTGATCTCAACCAAAAAATTGCCCCAATGTAGTATTTAGATAGGCAAAAAGGGGAAATCTTCTCATTCATTAATTGAAAGACAGGATGATAACTTTAAATTTTTGGATCTTGGTTCCATTTCTAGGATAGATTTTACTACTTTCTGCTTTTAATGACTGCATTTCTCTTTTTTTCTGTCATGAGGATATCCAAAAATCAATATGGCAAACTTTTCTTGTGAGAATTGTATGCCTAAAAAATTCACTGAGTAGTATATCAGAAAAAAAAATTCTTCAAGTTTAGAAGTACATTTTTCCCACAAATGAACCTTTTGCAATATTATGAATGCATGTATGACTATCATTGAATTACATATAAGGAATTACAAGTAAATGCTTTTTATGGAGCATATTCTTTCTTTCCTACTTAGCCCCTCAGTCACTTGTCTTTCTTCCATTAAGGTCCTTAGAATGACTATGTCATTATTGCTAAGGGAAAACACATGTCATATATTAACTTAATAAACTCAATATCTGACTTCAGGTGCAAACATAGGATCTACCTTCTTTCCTTTTTACAAAGTCTATTTTATTACCTTTATAAAAGCAGCATTTCTCAAAGTGATTGTAATGTCCTGAAAAGTCCCTGTGGATACTGGTGCAAGAGAAACAGGTACAATCTGTGGACAATCAGTACTGTTCTGTATTTCAGGAAACAAGTGAAAGAATTGAAGGTCAGAGTGGAAAAAATTCAACCTTATTAACATTGAGATAGCAGAACCTAGCTACAAAAATGGGTGTTGTCACAATACCATAAAGTTATTCTTATTAGCTTAGAACACTCCCACATTGATAATTCTTTACATAATAGAAAGTTTAATTTTAGTATAAAATAAGTTCCATTATAATCTATGATGTTATTCCTAGAAAGTATACTAAATCATTGCCTGCATTATATTAAAGTTACCCAAATTTTCAACTTTAAAAGTACACTGGGAAATAGTGTAAATTGTGAACTTAATGGACAGATGCCAAATGAATGTTTGGTAAGAAATGACACTTTTGCTTGTACAGTCTCAGCACATATTAGTGTGAAAGCAAAAGAAACTTCACCAACATTCTCCCTAAGGTGTGAAACTTGATTGGCTTGTGTTATTTCTTTTTTTCCCTCTTCATTATATATCCATAGATGAACACTCAGCTTTCTGACTTCAGGCAACTCTGTTATCAATCTGGGATTTTTCACAGTGAAATTAATTTGTTCACAAATTAAATGGAAAACCATATGCTCTCCTCAGCTGTCAATATGAAGTAGCTACTATACCCACTGTTTCATCAGAAGAAAATAATTGAATGATGCTAACAAAGATACAGTGTGTTTTGTATAGAATCAGAAAGTTCCTGCAAGAGTCTTCACAGGTTTTTCCAGGTTCATACTGAAATCCTCCTTGAATTGGAATGCAGCTCAGGTGAAGGTGTTTTTGGAGGTCCATCGTCATACTCCACAGAAACAAGACTGATATGCCAACTATAACATTATCAGAATACAGTCTGATTGCTTGTATCCAGAGTAGGTTGCTGCAGGAAACTCTACACTAGCCTTCTTCTTCAGGAATGCTTCAGACATTTGGAGAAGAACAACTCAGATTAGATATTGGAAGGTGTGATATGCTAAGGCGACAAGATACCAGTGTCTGCATCCAATGCACTAGCTACTCATTTGCTGCTATGTTCGATTCAAATGACTGGCTTTGTTTTCTAAAATCTGGCTTAGGATGGCCTCTGACCACAATTTTTCAAATGTATTGCAAAGTTTCCTACTAATTTGAGGTATATGTTATTATGCATATAGCAAAGCCCTAAAACAGAATCAATCTACAGTATATCAGCTATATTCAAATATCCATTAGGAAGAATGTAGGCTTTGGTGCTATTTTATATAGAAACCTTTAGAGGACACCCCAAAATTACGGAATTTCCTGTTTTGGGAAGTATTTTTTTTCCTTTTGGTTGTTCTTCAATGATAAAAAGAGTTACGTATTCTGCACTGATGTTCTTTATAATTTTCATGTTACAAAAAGATAACTAAAAGATTGTTGTACTCTTAACTTGTTACTGTGGCTTTGTTTTATTTGGTAGCTAAATTTTTAAAAATAGAAGTTGATATGTATTTAATTGCTTTAGTATTTTTAGTATATCTTGAGAAAAGAAATGCAACTTAAAAATTTATATATTAAGTAAATACACCAATGAGACAAATAAAGAGGAGGATATAAACCAATTTTATGAGGCACTTATTCTAGTCATTACATCAGGAGTGTCAAACTCAAGACCCGGGGGCCAAATCCACCCATGGGATGCTTAGATCTGTCCTGCGGGGCCACTCTAGAAACAGTGAAAGACTGGCCCACAGTGCCTCTGCCAACGAAAATGGACTCGAGAGGGTGGCAAAGGGTTGCAGGAGCCTGTTTTCTCTGGCAAAGTGCCTGGGTCACTGCAGGCGCCCCTGACACAAGTGACATCGAGCTGGCCATGTCCACCCTGGCCATGCTCACTCTGGCTCCCCAAGGTCACATAACCCTGATGTGGCCCTCAATGAAATTGAGTTTGACACCCCTGCATTACATCATTTCTCTTATGCAGACAATTACATTGCCATCAAAAATCTTGGTGAATCCACCCTGTGGTGGACTACTTGGCACATGTGAGCACCATACAAGATGGGTGGCAAATAAAATCATTCAATAAATAAATAAAATATAGGATACCGAATGTTATTTCAGGGATCAAAAAATTAAATACAAATTGACATATTGAGACCTGCTGAGTTTTGGAGGTATGTGTGTATGCACCCAGACATACATGAATACAGAGCACTTGCAGCACCCCCTCAATTCACTACTAAATTCAAAACCATTAGATAATTACTTATTTTCTATATAATTTCAGTTAGAAAACAATGCTAAACTTAGAAGCATTCCAAAAACATTTTATAATGGGCCAACACACTTCAAATTTAACAATAAATAATTCAGTAAAACCCCTCTTAAAAACTTGATGTGAAAATGAGTAAGCAGATAATACAGGAGATTGTAGGAGATTGTAAAAAAATGGGAGAAAAGGCACAAGACCATCAATTTTTTTAAAATCTGGAGCAAACCAATTTATCTTAAACCAATGACAAAACCTCAAAGGAGAGGTGGTGGTTGTATCAAGAATATCTTCTCTTATGTGGCTGAATAACAAATTATTGTGGCACCCTCTAGGTGACAGAGAGTAAAAGCACATTCTCTGACAGATACCCCACTACTAAAACTTAATATGGGCTTTGTATGCCTTTATAGGTACCTTCAGAACAGATATTATATGCTCTAATTGCCCTTTTAAATGACATAAAACAACGCAACATTCTGTCGTAACCCACCATGAAGTACACTGCAATAATCTAATGCAGATATTCCAAGTATAAAGTTCACATGCCAAATTAAGCCTATCTAGGAACAGCATAGCTAATGAACCAGCTAAAGCTGAAAAAAGCCACTCCTTGCTTAGATATGAGTCTCTATGTTCTAATAAATTTTCTATTTGTGGTGGTAGGGGGGGCGGGGGGGGAGCAGACATGACACAGATTTGAATAATCTTCATTCCAAATCTCATTTCTTTCTCTGCTCCCTAAGAAGTATATCATTCCTAAGTCACTGGAGTGTTATAAATAGCATTTTCAATTTTTTTAATTTATTAAATACTGTATATATGCAGCCCATCTCCCCAATAAGGGGACACTCACTGTGTTATTTCTCTTATTTCTGTGTAACATCATTCAAATATTCAAACTTTCAGACAGAAAATGAAAGGTAATTCCATAATATAAAAATCCTTCTCACCATTCTTCCCCAAATAGCAATAGCACTTAGATTTATATACTGCTTTACAGTGCTTTTTAGCCCTCTCTAAGCGGTTTACAGAGTCA
>AZIM01000385.1:83870-100085 GCA_000516915.1 Ophiophagus hannah | reverse complement strand
GATGGGGCGGCCTAGAAATCCAATAAAACTAAACTAAACTAAAGTATAAAATAGTGCTGTACTGAATTTTTATTAGGACCTATTTCAGTTTTGAAAATTGTAATACTGAGGTCTGGCCAAAAGTAAATTAAAAACTCTCTGGGGTGCTTAGTTGTTTTCTTATAGACGTTTCATTACCCAACTAGATAACATCTTCAGTCCTTTTACCACACCAAGCAATGAAAAATAGACTCTGCCTTTTAATTTTAAAATGGTACTCTTTTTGTAAAACACTTGCTAAAGTGAGGAAGAATTACTATGCTCTAATTTACATTTAAATGGTGTATAACAAATGAAGAACATTTTATTGTTAAAAATGTCTGTAAAGCAGAAATGGTTATTGAAGATCATAACTAACAGGTCCAGTGTTCACTTCCAATGTAGATTAAGGGTTAACTTACTAAATCCTAACTCAGCTGCTCCCTTTCTGTGCTTCAGTCTTTTGTTTCCAGTCCAAGGAAATCAACAGAATGCTGCAAACCATGCATACTTATGTTTAATCACTCTAGTAACTACATTCTAGATGGATGAACCTGGTATATTCAGCTCCACAGCGGGTACAGCTGCCTGAGTGTACCTGAACTGGAAAATGCCGTTGTACATTTGGTGTTCAATCCTTTAGAAATCTATTACTAAGTTTCTGTATTTAAACAGTGCTTATGATCTGAGACTGTGAAGCTGCTTTCCAAAAAGGCTGATTATTGCAACTAGTCAGGTTTTTAAAAATGCACTCGGGGCATTGAAATGAGGAGAAACAACATGATGATTAGAATGCAATAAGCAGGAGAGGCTTGTGTCATAGAAAAGCAACTGATCACAACAAGCTTTGTATTTACTGTATGATTCTCCAATACTGCAGAATACCAAAAAACAAGGGATGAATGCCTACCTAATTGAATCTACTACAATTGTATAAATTATATTTAGTTTTCAGGTGAATCTGGGATTTCACAATTTCTTTTAATTGACATAAAAATTTAAAATAGATAAATTAGTTAGTACATATATCTTTGATATAATTTGGTATAATTTCTACTTTGATGAGATGTGCATTTCCTAAAAGCACCCTAAAAGTAGCTTTTAATGCTT
This sequence comes from Ophiophagus hannah, assembly GCA_000516915.1. Classification (NCBI taxonomy): domain Eukaryota; kingdom Metazoa; phylum Chordata; class Lepidosauria; order Squamata; family Elapidae; genus Ophiophagus; species Ophiophagus hannah. The sequence goes on along the minus strand of AZIM01000385.1, from coordinate 98,957 downwards.
CTTTTTTACAATAAAGTAGCCTACAGTATTTTTTCTTAATCAGAGTAGTAATGGTGTTTATGACATAGTTAGATTAAAGCCTTTGGGAAGTCTAATTGCTGATGTTGCCATTGATTTATTATGTGCTATCAAGTTGGTGTTAACAGCCATAGATAGAGGATGGTTGGATATTTTGACCCCAAGTTGTGACGACAGAATTACAATGAGAAAAAAGAATGTAAAAAATATGAACAGGAGAAAGCTCAACAGTGAAAGATGAAATGAACAGAATGAAATGAAATGACCATTTAGGCATTAGTGAATTGAAATGAACTGAAATTAGACACTTTCAATCAAAAGATCACATTATTTATTACTGAGGATGCCAAAAGCAAATAAGGAATGATATTACTTTTAAAATAATGAAGGATTTAGCAAAGGCATTACCCAAGTACAATGCAGTAAATGACAAATAATATCAGTCCTTTATAATGAGAATTATTCAGGTTTATGCTCAAACAACTAACATGAAGAGATTGGCATCTTTTATTATTAAGGTCAATCTCAAATTGATAGAACATGCAAGCAAGATATAGTGTTTGTGGTTGAAGATTGGAATGCCAAAGTTGGAAACAATAAGGAAGAAAATGTAGTTGAAGTGTTTGGCCTCGGGAACAGAAATGAATGCAGGAGAAAGACTTTCAGCTTCTTCAAGCAGCGATTTCTTCAGTGGTAACACACTCTTCAAACAGCAAAAGACATCATCAAATGGAATACACAGAGGTCAAAGTTGATTATATTATTGGTACAAGGAGTTGGAAAGATCAATTATAATGTCAAAGTTGTGCTCAGTGAGTGTCCTAGTGTGGAACACATTACAATCCGCTCATGTGTAAGTTCCAAGTCAAGTCAAGCTAAAGTGGAAGAACAAAGCCAACCAGTTTTTCTCTGATGTGATCTTGAGCACCCATTTCAAAAACACTGGGATTTGCTTTAAAGGAACTTTCAGACATCACGTTATTGGGGATCAATTGAAAAGAGACTGTCAAACATCAAGAAACAGAAGAAAGAAAATTGGATGTTAGAAGAGACAGTAGAACCAACCAATAAGAGAAGAGTAGACAAAGCCAATAAAGACAGAGAACTTAGGAAGGAACTTGTGGTACTCTAGAGATGTAGGGGGTCCCAATGGGACAGCACACTAGATTTTCTCCAGTTAATGACATATTTGGAATAAAAAAGGTAAAGGTTTCCCGATGTCTACTCATGTCTCATTCTTCGGGGCAATGCTCATCTCCATTTCCTAGCCAAGGGAGTCAGAGCTGTCTGAAGATGCTTCCGTAGTCATGTAGCCAGCATGACTATTTGTCAAGGTGCACTGAGCACTTTTACCTTTCCACCGAAGTGCTATCTATTTATCTACTTGCATTTGCATGCTTTCGAGCTGCTAGGTTGGCAAGAGCTGGGGCAAGAACAGGAGCTCATTCCGTCACATGATACTTGGGTCTTGAACTGTGATCCTTTTGACTGACAAGCCCATTGTCTTAACTGCTGGGCCACCATGCCCCCTATAATTGGAATGTATTAATGGCATGACATTATTATCAAAAATATAACTTGATACTGATAGCTTTGATAGATCTTTAACTTGATAGATATTAGATGAAGAAGTCAGCAGGAAAGGTCACAAGTCACTCTGGAATGTACAGCTTTTTCCTGGGATAAATCTGGCCTCACCAACCACAGCACACATCTCCACTTCTGTGCCTGTCACTTGTGCATCTTACCTTTCCACTGGCCTGCTTGAAAGCTGCAAGGGACTTGCAATTTCCTGCTGGCTTTCCCATTGACTATGATTGTGGGAAGCCAGTGGGAAAGATCCTTAATAACCCATGATCCTCTCTAAATGACAGCAATGGGGAGTCCTGGGATCGCCATCACTAAGTGATGCAGCCATATGACCTCACACTTTGCTATCACATTGCTTAATGATGGAAATTTCAGTCCCAATTGATGTCATATCCTGAGGGCTATATATGTTAAGCAGCTTGTTTTGTTGATAGTGTAAGCATCATAAGATGAAGTCAAAGTCAAAAAGCTATTGGAAATTATACGATTTCTATAAAAAGTTAATCTGAGATTCTAAAGGAGAAAGGATCATATGCTTAGTGAACAATGTTTTCAAGGAGAAGACAGCTTATCCATAAAAAAGCTTCTTTAAAAATAGAGTCCTAAAAGCAACAATTGCTTTATTCAGCATAAGCAAATTTATGGTCAGAGGCTGCAGATTGTATCAAAAACATACATAAATACCAATTTTGAATTAACAATAGAATTCAGTTAACCATATCTGGATTTTTATTTAAAAATATAATCTTTGGGAGAAAAGATGTCTGGCTGAAGAAAAACCTTATCTTTGGTAAGAAGGTATAGATGATACAGAACTAATCTATTCAATATACTAAAATCACAAACATTCACTTCTCAGCAATAGAAGCTCTAAATGTCAAGCTGCCAGCAGCTTGAAGGACTGCAGAAGAGCTGCAGTAAAGTCACCAATTCTCTATCATAAGAAGAGAAAGGAATAAGTTATATGCATTAAACATAAATCTCTTGACAAAAAAGTTCATTGGAAGTTTCTGAAGTGAAAGAGTTATTACGGGATTCCCAGAATTCATAATTCAGAATCCAATTCCCAATCTCATTTCAATAGTATGCAAATTTGGCGTTCTATCTGGTTATTTTATAATTTGGAATAAATCAATACTTGATGCCACTGGATTCCCAGTAATAATGTAATAAGCGATCGGATTTGTTCTGACTCCTTTAGTTATCTTGGTATTCCTATTAAAGCTTCTCAGCTGGACCTTACCCAGATTTGCATGCAAATGAAAGAAGATACAAACAGATGGTCTTGTATTTCTCTGATTAGAGTAAAGGGGAAAAGAAGACACCATCTCACCAATCTAGTCAAAACGTTTTTGGATTTTTTAATCAGATATACAGAAGTAGTGATGACTGCTGGAGTGTTCCAACAACTTTTTTGCCTATCACAGGAATAAATCAGAAGACAGAGTAGCTTCAATGGTTCATCTGTGAGTCTGAGGACTTTCAGCTGTTAGCAGTAGCTGCTTTGCATACAGCTGTAAATCCAGAGAAGGGAGAATGCTTCCAAAAGAGATAAGCTTATAGGTTTAAAAGAAAGTCTGAAGTATTGTTCTAAGATTCTTTGGAGCACCGTGCTGATCAAGCAGCGTTAGAGTCCACAAACAAGTTCTGCATTAAATGAGGCAATGCAGTAGGTATAAGAGATAAGTCCAATGGAAGCAAGCTTAAAGTGAAAAACAATGAACACCTGAGAGAAATCAGAGACTCTTCTAGGACTTAGGAACCAGAGCTAAGCACTACCACCAAGAATAAACAGTTGGGTGGAGCAAATATTGACAGGCTTATAGCACAGGTTATATCCTTAGATTTGGTCAATATCAAAGCTGCAGTAATGGTACTGGTTGAGAAACAATGTATGTAACTTGAGACAGAGAATAAGATGAAGATGCCGAATTTCCAAAGGAAATGGAATGGACAAGAGTCATAGGGATCACTAAATCTATTGAGACAGGAAGAGTAGGCAAAAATTAAAATTGGTAAGGCAAAATTTCTTCGAGCAGGCAAGCAAGCCAGGAAGATAGCTGGCATATAAATTAAAGAAGGAAAGGAGGGGCGGGGACTAATACAGCAATTGCAGGATGACAATGGAAACCTCCAACACCAAATGGAAGAAAGAAAAATTATTACACGAAACTATTTTTGAAAACTTAAATAGACAGGATAAAATAGAGAGGGGGAAGATAGATCAATACCTTAAAGAGAAAGTCTTATCCCAATAACAGAAGATAATAGCTAAATAAGGAAATAACACAGACAGAACTGAAAAAAGCAGTATATAAGCAGAAAAGTAATAAAACCCTGGGACCAGATGGAATCCCAGGGGAATTTTACAAGACTATGTCTGAAATAATGGAACTTTTGATGTTGGAAGTATATAACAAGGTACTGCTAGAAGCAAAATTGCAGAAATCATGGGTTGAAGCCTATGTTACCTTAATACCGAAAGAAGGTACCGATCATCTACAAATTCAAAATTATAGACCTATTTCATTGCTGGATGCCGACTATAAAATATTTATGACAATAATGGCAGAAAGAATGAAAAAAATATTAAATGAAATAATCCATACAGATCAAAATGGTTTTCTACCTAAAAGGCAAATTAGAAATAACATTAGGACAGTAACAAACATTAGAACACTATGAAGCATATCCAGAAAAGCAAGCAGCGTTGATTTTCTTGGATGTACAAAAAGCTTTCGATAACTTGAACTGGGAATTCTTTATTCAACGAACAAAAGAGATGAAGTTTGGGCCAAACTTTGAAAGATAATAGCGGCAATTTATTCCATGCAGAAGGCTAGTGTGATAATAAATGGCAATTTTACCGAAAGGTTTAACATAACTAAGGGAGTAAGACAGGGATGTCCGTTGTCACCTCTAATCTTTATCCTTTCAATTGAAATTTTACTAGTACAGATTAGGAATAAAAAAGAAATTACAGGAACCAAGATAAAAAAGGAAGAGTACAAAACAGGCATTTGCAGACGATCTGGTATTCTTTATAGAGAACCCAATTGATTCAGGGACAATATTATTAAAAGAAATAGAAGAATTTGGTAAAGAGGCGGGCCTTAAAATTAATAAAAATAAAACCAAAATATTAGTTAAAAATCTTACAGAAAATCAGAAAAAAGAATTAGAAAAGGAAACCGAATTGCAAATCAGAAACAAAATTAAATATCTAGGAATCTGGCTGACAGCAAGATAAAGGAGGATAATTATAACAAACTAATGAATCAGATAAAGAAAGATTTGGAAACATGGGAAAAATTACAACTATCAGTAGTAGGAAAAATTGCTTCAATCAAAGTGAATTTGTTACCAAGATGGCTGTATTTATTCCAGACATTTCTGGTAAAATTAGATAATTTTTTTTTCGGGGAATTGAATAAGGTAATAACCAAATTTGTATGGGCTGGGAAGAAACCCCAAATAAAGCTAAAATTATTATAGGATAGTAGAAGTATAGGTGGCTTCGGACTCCCTGATTGGGAACTATGCTATCATGTAGCAGCACTAGCATGGATTAAAGAGTGGATATCCCTGAATAATAATACTAACTTTAGAAGGACATGATCTACAAATAGGATAGCACGCCTTTTTGTGGGAGAAAAGGTACAAAACACATTCATACTTCCAAAACCATCTAATTAGGAATGCATTATTACAGGTCTGGGGTAAAAAAAAAACACTACATCAAAATACCTGGTTGGCTTTCAACAATGGAAGCAATGATTTATCCAAATACATTAGACATAATCAAAATGATAAGATACAACCAATTGCTAGATAACTAAGGAAGATTGAAGACAAACCAAGAATTGAGAGAAGAGGGAATAATTATAGACTGGTAGCCCTATCTACAATTGCAGACAAGGTACAAAAAAGATTTAGAGGAATCTGGTATAGATATAAAACAACAACAAATCAACAAAATTTTATTAGGACCAGAAGAAAAATTTATATCTAAAATGTATAATTACTTATTTAAATTTGATAGGGAAGAGGAAGTAGTCAAAGGAACAATGATAGCCTGGGCAAGAAATTTAGGTTATACTATACAATTAGAGGAATGGGAAAAATTGTGGACCAAAAACTATAAATTAACAATGGCTGCTGCCTACAATAAAACCTTTATAAAATGTTTATTGTTGGCATCTAGCACCAGCAAGATAGGTTAAAATATACTCAGACATGAACCCAGAATATTGGAAATGCAAAAACAAACAAGGTACCTTCTTTCACATGTGATGGTCCTGCCCTAAAGCAAAAAAATATTGGAATAAAATAAGGAAGTGGTTGCAAGAAATTACTGGTCTCCAAATAGAACTTAAGCCTGAAATGTTTCTTTTAGAAATAATTAGAGGAGTATTTAAGAAAAAAATTAAATACATCATAATACATGTACTAACAGCAGCAAGANTGTGCAGAAATGGTCAAACTCACATTAGAATTGCAAGACAGAGAAGATATGGAATACTATACAGTCTGGGAAAATGGTACAATTGATTAGACCATAGGAATAAAAAATAATGTATATATGTATATAGGTATATTTATTCAAATGGAAAAGTTGATGTCACAACACTGCTAAGATTGTATAATGAGTTGTTTTTAAATGTGAAAAAGTTTAATAAAAATTTAAAAAAAAGATAGAGTGAACCCAATGGAGTATGACTAAAAGCCCACACTAGGAATCACATTATAGTGATAAAGTTATCAAAATATAATTATTTCTCTGCTCTTATCAGTCCATAGATAGCTGTATTCTTTCCCCGCTCTGGAGAGATGGCCCTTTAGATAGCTGCTATAAGAAATGTTCCAAGTGATTGATTCTTCTCTTTTTTTCTGTCCTGCAGAGATCTAGGCAGAGATGTGTGGGATTCACAAGTTCTTCACAGTCTCACCTCTCTCCCTCCCCAAGAGATTGTATAGGCCACACCCTGACATGTCTTTAACACAATTCTTCTACATAGACTAGTGTCTAAACTTACGGACTTTGGGCTTTCTTATTCAATCTGCCTTTGGATTATGGATTTTCTGTCTGGCCATTCTTAGAGGGTCAGATTAGGTAATCATACCTCCTCAACCCTTATTCTTAACACTGGTACACCACAGGGTTGCGTGTTGGATCCCTTACTCTATACTCTTTATGTACATGACTGCATTCCCATTTACATCAATAATACTATTATTAAGTTTGCAGATGATAAAACAGTGGTGGGACTCATTTCCGGGAGGGATGAGTCTGTCTATCGAGATGAGGTGGACCGGTTGCTTTCATGGTGTGGAGACAATAACTTGGTCCTTAACACCAACAAGACCAAGGAGCTTATAGTGGACTACAGAAGGAACAGATCAGACATCCAGCCCTTGGCTATCAATGTAGACCAAGTGGAGCAAGTGGCCAGTTTTGAGTTTTTGGGTGTTATTATAAAAGAGGATTTGACCTGGGGCGCTCATATTGCAGCACTGGTCAAAAGGGCCTAGCAGAGATTATACTACCTGAGACTTTTCAGGAAACAACAACTGAATGAAAAATTGCTGGTGACCTTCTACCGCAGCACTGTAGAGAGTATTTTAACTTACTGCACCTGTGTATGGTTTGCTAATTGCACAGTGGCAGATAGGAAAGCACNTGCCACTCTGTCTGGATTTTCAAATCTGAAACTCAGAAAATGAATAAAAGCATTGACATCCTGAAGTTCTGGGGCCTGTTCATAGTGCAGTTGGGCCATCCAGTCAGAAGCCTCCCTCTCATTCATTCCATCTGTTATTGCAGTAACCAGATCACATTCTCTTGCATATTGGCCTCCAAATTGGTCTATGTGAGACCAGATTTGATGGAGGAAATAAGCAAAATGTTCATGGCATCCATCAAAAGTGTCCTGCATCTGGTCTGGTCTGGGGGGTGGTATCGCCCTGGCAACCACAGGCTGAGCTGGAATGAAAGGGGCCTGACGAGGCATGTATCCACTTTGGAAAGGTCTTCCGAGGCCTGGCTGAGTTGGGCCTCTCTGGAAGGAAGACCTCTGCAGGGTTGCTCTGAGTGGGGCTGGTTAGGGGCCTGCCATGAAGAGGCCAGTTGTTGCCTTATTCCCAAGGTGGGGAAAAGGATGGTGGCTGCCATCTGCTGCCTGTACTGATCCCTTTGGTGGGAAGGGGTCACTGACCCCCGTTGCTGGCGCTGGCATCCACTGGCACTGGATCCATCCTTGGCCAGGATAAAACCCCATCCTGGAGGGATACTCTCTGAAGGGGGTAAATTCCCTTCTGGGTGTGGAGGGAGAGGACTGGGAGGTTGCAACATACCCATTGTAGTCTGCGTCTCTCGCCTCTCCCTTGAAATTGGATCCTGTTGAGCTGGGCTAGTTCGTTGGCCATCTCCAACTGATTCTAGAATGAATTCCTCTTCCCTCCTCAAATTGGGAAAGGAAAAAATTGGTTGCTTTATGCTCCAGCTTGCCTGGACAGTTTGTGGCTTGGAAGAGCATAACTTCCCATATTTTAAGCTGTTCGAGCTTCTCTGGTAATTCTCTACTAACAATCAGTTTCGGAAACTAATTCACTGGCTGCTATCTTGGGAGCTTCTGATTCAGTTGGGGCCTCACACCTCCAGTCTGCCTCCCTTGCAATAGAGAAAGGGCTTGAGAAAGATTTATGTTCAGGCAGTTTACCCAGTCCTGTCTGACAACTCTTCCACGAGTCTAATTGTCTGGGCTGAGCCCCTAAATCTCTTCTCTCCTCTGCATGCTTCAGTGCCTGCATCACCTCCTCCGAAGGGGGGCTGGGGGATGCAATCAAACTTCCAGAGGCACCCCCCCCAAGCCCCTTCTGTCTCACCTCCCATGTTGGCTGATTCTTCGGATTGCTCCATGGCTGGAATAAATCCTGGGGTTCAGCAACCCCTGGTAGGTCCCCTCTTGGGAGTGCTGAAAGTTGTTAGAGTTTTGGAATAATGTCATAGTTCCAGGGAAAATCCATTCCTGTCAGTAACTCCAAGACAAACATAATCTCAAAGTACTTTTATTAGAATAGCACCTGGCACATTCTGTGGAATTCCGAAACTAAAAGTTTCCCCCAGACTTCCCACACTATCCCAACCTACAAACCATCCCCTTTTTACTCATCATCATATTACATGAACCAATCCCAAAGTAAGTTCCAATTCTTTCTGTGCCACACACTTTAACCTTGAACTATCAAAAGAATTATATTTTGTCTACTAAGAGCTACTCAATTAACATCACTCCCCGCCCATTTTCTCCAGCTAGGTGGCAGCAATGAATCATGATTCCATAGCTGACACATACCTCCTTGGACCTTATTCTTAATACTGGTAACCACAGGGTTGTGTGTTAAGTCCCTTACTTATACTCTTTTTGTACATGACTGCATTCCCTCTCACGCCAGTAATGCTATTACTAAATTTGCAGATGATACAACAGTGGTGGGACTCATCTCCAGGGGGGATGAGTCTGCCTATCGAGATGAGGTGGACTGATTGCTTTTGTGGTGTGGAGACAATAACTTGTCCTTAACACCAATAAGACCAAGGAGTTTATAGTGGACTAGAGAAGGAATAGATCAGACATCCAGCCCTTGGTTATTATCAAAATGGAGAGACAAGTAGTGGGAACAAGTAGTGTCCAGTTTTACGTTTTTGGGTATTATCATAAAAGAGGACCTCACTTGGGGTGCTCACATTGCAGCACTGGTCAAAAAGGGCCCAGCAGAGATTATACTACCTGAGACTTCTCAGGAAACAACAGCTGAATGAAAAATTGCTGGTGACCTATACTCAGAGTATTTTAACTGACTGCACTTGTGTATGGTTTGCCAATTGCACAGTGGCAGATAGGATAGCGCTCCAGAGAATCATTGATTGCCCTCTCCCCTCCTTGGAACAGCTTTATAGCTCCTGCTAACTTAAAAAAGTTCAAAACATTTTTAAAGATCCATCTCATCCTGGGCACCCTTTTTTTGAACTGTTAATCTGGCAGACAACACAGGACAATAAAAACAAGAAGAAATAGGCTGAAAAACAGCTTCTATCCCAGAGCAGTAACTATATTGAATTCTAGTGTTTAGTGTAATACTAAGGCAGTATCAGGGGTTTTCAATTCAATTGTATAGAATTGAAGGATGTGTGTTTTTGTTTTATTTTTATAGTTTTCTTATGTATGATGTACACTGAAGATGGCATTTAATTTCATTGTATGAGGTGCCATGACAATAAAGTAACTAAACTAAACTAAAACCTGGCTAGAGTAGCAGATGGCTCTTTTGTGAGTTATTTGATTTGTGAAACATTAGTTGTTTTTCTCCAGATATTCTTTTTGTGTAGATTGCTTTATTTCAAAGTTTGTATATTTTATTCTGCACACAGTTGTAATGGAACTGGGCAATCTATAAATAGAATAATATGTAGAGCACTGGAAATCTCAGTGATTTGAAAGCATGCTATGAAAGGTATCCAGATCCACTCCTCCAACACTTCCCCTCACCCCCTTAGTGATATGCAACATTTTCTGAACATAAGTGTTACTATAATATTTCTTAAAAAGCCTTTGTTGGCAGCAATTATTTCCTCTCAACACAAGAGAAACAAAACAAAAATTTAAAAAAATAAACTATACTGTAATGTGCCTTACAGTAATCTGTACTGAATTCTCACATTCAGTCACATTGGATACACAGGAGCTTCTTCTAGGACACCAATAACATTTCCATTTAGCTGAGAGGCAACTGATACATCTGAAACATATAAAAGAAACTACATTTACTAAGTATAGCAGTCTCTTCTTTGAAGCTTTGTTTTCTTTATGAATCTGCAAATTCTGTTATGGCTTATGGTAAAACTATTGAAAATCTAAAGTATTTTAAATTGTCTATGTGTACGTATGGTGGAGCAGCCACCATATCCTTCACAATCATGTCTGATAAGCAAACAAATTTATTATATCTATGAGATCCTTGGTGCTCTCTGAGCTTGGTTATTTTCTTGAAAACATTCTATTACTAGGTAACACAGAAATAGCAGTATCATTTAGCCTTATATATAACTCCATAGTGCTTTACAGCACTATCTGACTTACAAATGTCAGCATATTGCCCCCAACAATCTGGGTTCTCATTTTACTGACTTTGGACTGGGTTCTCATTTTACTGACTTTGGAATGGGTTCTCATTTTACTGACTTTGGAATGGTGGAAAGCTGAGGCAACCTTGAATCGGTCAGGATCGAACTCCTGGCTGTGGGCAGGGTTAGTCTGCAATATTGCATCTAACCACTGTGCCACCACAGTGCTAGAACATAGCGGGGCTTGCTCTCTGCTTATATTCAGGTGGCTTGCCCTATCAGTGTTGGTGGGAGTGTTCTTGGTGGTTGCTTGATTAGGGTGTTGTTTACTGCTTGATATTAAGCTTTACTTATCTTGATTGCTCATCAAGGGATGTTGTAGTTTTTAGCTTTTTGATTATCTCTTTTGAATGGTATGATGTAGTAGATTGTCTATCTCAATGTGCCTGTTGATGGCTGATTTGTCTGAGTTCTAAGCTTCCAGGAATTCTCTAGTATTTTTGGACACTCACATCTCCCAGCCGAAATTATGGTGAAATCTATCTTTGTGTTAGGCAATTAAAGAGTTTTCATGTCTTTGGATGCTCGTTGGTGTTCATGATGCCATCAAGGACCCTACTGTTCAACCCTGAGCTAAAATATGCCCTTCTATTGTAATCACATCTATATTGTTGGTGGTGGTGGTGGTGGAGGTTTTATTTTAAGCAGGAGGAGAAATCATAAATTATGTAATCCAAAATAGTATATTTTCAATACCAAATTATTGTAGAGAAGGATTCCTGAATTGTGAATTGCAGTTTTCAGATATTTATGAGTAACTTAAACGCAGTAAAAAAGATCACATGTAAAAAATAGCATGTTTCCAGTCATTCTCATCTACTTTTTAATTCTGAAGAATATTATTTCAGTAGTTTCAATGTTAGCACATGCAAGTAAATTATACTTTTAGAATAGATCTAATCTATTAATTATGCAACACTGTTTATGCTCTGTTGTTTGCTTTCCATTTTTTCCACATTTTTGCTTACTATTTTTGCTACTATTCTTGTAGAAAAAATACATCCCCTTTCTCATTTCTACTATAAACAGCCAGTTTGGCTTAGGGATGAGCTTTTTTGTTAATTCAATAAATTATAGTTAAACTTGGTTTAGTACAATGTATTAATATAATTGGCATAATTCTTTGGGATTGGCAAGCCATTTTGTGAAAAAATCTGCTTGTTCTTGACTCAGAATTTTTAAAATTATACTGAAGAGATTGTCTTTCAATGCACCTTAGGTTGTATTTGCTACTATCTATAACTCCTAACAACCCAAAATGAATTGCTTTAAAAGGTAGCAATAAAAATCATGTGAAAGATAGCTTCTGCCACACTGTAGTATATAGTAACTAATGGAAACTAATGTAACCAATGGAATTAAAATTAAGCCAACATGATACTCAACTATATCCACATATAAATTGAACTATCTCAAAAATGTAGTTGTTTGTTCCTTATATCAGCTTTCTGAGGGTTAACTCTAAAGCTTTCAGTCAAGAATATTATCATGGGAAAATGGGAAAGAAAAAATTGCCCCAAACCATCAACACATCCAGATGGCCTGAAATGCTCTAAAACCCAGTCTCTGCAATTCTTGGCAGGTTATACCATCTTTCCTGCCAATCCTGCCCAGCAACCAAAATACCTTGTAGATACGAAGTGATTCTAGCTTAGTAAATCTACAACAAGGTTTCCCAACTGTTTGGTACTGTGACCACTTAAAAAATAAATGTGTTTCTGTTTCTGCCACCTTTTCCCTCAAAAAAAAAAAGATTTTAGTAATAATTTTATCTATTTATCAAATGCAACATTTTGAAAACTTCACAAACTTTATAACTTTAAAAAAACCTGTTCTAACAAACAGAAATTGTCACATTCAAAATCATGTTTTTTAAAATTAGAAAGATGAGCTTGATTATTTTTGCATGATTCCTAGTTTTTATTTCTGAAACAGCTACTCATATTTTTCATTCCACATTTATTTTTCATCAATATTTATATCTTGTCTCATAAAGACTTCAATATATTTGTAGACTTCTCATATTTGTTTGTTTGTTTATTTGTATCCTGCCTTTATAATAGGCAGCAAACATATCCAATACACTTTCCTCCTATTTTCTCCACAATAACAACCTTGTGAGGTGGGTTGGGCTGACAGGAAATGACTGGCCCAAATTCACCCAGCTGGCTTTCATGGCTGACGCAGCATTAGAACTCATAGTCTCCTATTTTCTGGACTGGAGCCTTAACCGTTAGACCAAACTGGAACTCTTAAATCTCTGTGTTAATTTTATACCCAGCTCCAAAATTTGGGGAGAGATTTTTGTCAGGAAATTTATATTCAAGGAGGTGTCAACAGAGATGTGTCAGAAGAATTGCTTCTCCTCTTTAGTAGCAAGCATACTAGTAATTGTTTTAACATTTGTTAAAATTACAGGAAAAAACTCTTGAGCTACACAAGCATATACACGACACTTCAGAGACTACAAATACAGTGTTACATGCCTTGCTGGCACGGATGCTGCAGACATATGAATATTTATGACAGAAGACATATGCAATTATTTGTGTTCCGTGTCAATGAACCGCCAATATCCAATAACAATTTGCCATGATCAATAGTTTTCAGTTGTAATAGCCCACAGAAATGAGGGAGTGATCCACAATACTAACTGCATAAAAAAACTCCCGTCCATGACACTTAATCAAGACAAGCTAAAATGTTTCCTGAAATTTTGGATGTAGCAGATTTATGAGTATTTTGCTATAACAAACAATATTGTAATATAGTATAAAATATAGTAAATATAGTAACTGCTATAACAAACAATATTGCAATTCCCAAGAAGTTGCAACTCACAGTTCGAAAGCCTCTATCTAAAAAAGTTAAAATGCTGAATATGGTTTTTTTTTTTGCATTATCTATTTTACAATATTTCCTCCTGCTTAAATTGAAACCACCAACAAAGATAAAGGGATTCCTGACCAGTGAATTCTGATGCAAACCAAGGCTAAGCAACCTGCCTTTCTCTATAATTTTCAGGCCATGAGATCACTTACGCTGTCTTTGAATAAATATTTCCAGTTCTCTTGCAATCATAGATGGTGAAATTGGCCCACACAATGTTTTTTCCGTTGACCTGTACTGCAGTTTGAATAATTACATGATCTGAAACAAACAAACCCCAAAAAAGCAAGTCACAAGGGAACTCTTTTCATAGTTTACTTTCAAAACAACATGAATGTCTGAAAAAAGAAAAAAAATTCAAAACTGTTGTTTACTCAAGAGATGAAGTTTCTCAAGAGTTCAACTACTCCAAATATTCCCAAGATTATTTTGTTACATTATAAATACAAATTAATATATGAAACAGGAAAAGCTGGCAATATATATTTTGTGAATGATTATGTATTATGTATGTAAATAATCTCTGTGAGGATTGATTTTTGTTGGCAATTTTTTTACATGTTTGTTTTAAATTTTGAGAAACTGATATGTGAATCAGAATATACAGAAAAATATATTTACATTTTTAAATTTTGGAATGGAGCTTGTACCTAAAATGCATTATAAACACCTCTTTTTTGTATAAAATTGGATGGGATAAAATTGAGATTCAAAGAATTTTGAAAATGAACCAAATGGAGTTGACATAACCATTCATCCTTTATTTTGAAGCAATTTTTCATGCACCATTATTTAACATAAATTCAGTAGTTCGAAGAGTCAGGATTTTCATATAAAGTATTTGTTTTGGCAAGGCTTCTGAACTGTAACCAAGATAAACAGATCCAAACTTTATAAATAGATTTATTCAGTATTGCATGACTATGACAAATTACTTTCACTAAACAAAGTGAAACAAATAATCAAACAGTGATTTGAAACTGGTAATTTAACTTTCAGGCTGAAAAGCTGTATATGCCAGTAACATTAATGAATGAGATAGCCATATGACAAGTGTTCAATAATGTTTTTTTTTTAACATGACTCAACATGTTCCACCTAGAAAATATCTGTTTCACATCAAATTGAGACACTCTATACTGAATCAGGAAAGTGGCCTTGGAAAAGGTCTATGGGGACAGTTAGTGAAACACGTTTTAAAGAAGAGACCATTAGAAAGAAATTTCAGCTAGCTATTTCTTAACTCTCTTTGGTACAGGTAGTCCTCACCTTACAATCATTGGTTTAGTGCAGGGGTAGTCAACCTTTTTATACCTACCACCCACTTTTGTATCTCCGTTAGTAGTAAAATTTTCTAACCGCCCACCGGTTCCACAGTAATGGTGATTTATAAAGTAGGGGACAAA
>AZIM01000385.1:68910-83612 GCA_000516915.1 Ophiophagus hannah | reverse complement strand
GAAAAAAGAGACTTATGACTGTTTTTCATATTTATGACTGTTGCAGCATCCCCATGGTCACATGATCAAAATGTAGATGCTTGGCAACTTGCATGTATTTATGACAGTTGCAGTATCCTGGGGACATGTGATCATTTTTTGCAACGCTCTGACAAGCAAAGCCAATGGGAAAGCCAGGTTCACTTAACGATCATTTTACTAACTTAACAACTGCAATGATTCACCCAAGAACTATAACAAAAAAGGTTGTAAAATGGGGAAAAACTCACTTAACAACTGGCTTGCTTAGCAACATAAATTTTGGGCTCAATTGTAGTAATTAGTTGAGGACTACACGGATAAGAGGGAGGGAACAAAATACTGTCAGAGTTTCAAGATTCTGTTACTATATCCTGCATCAATTAAAAAGAGTTCCATTAAATTTTGTGGAGTCTGTTTCCTGATCTGGTCTAGTTTGAAGGGATGACACCACCCCAAATATCCTGCAGATGTATGTCATGTCTTATGTAAACTAACACTTATGTTATACTCCATGTTTGAGGCATTTTGCAGTTGATGCTATCACATCTGAAAAGCACCTGGGCTGTGGAAGATTTGTGTAATTTCTGATTAGAGATGTTGTGAAAAGAAAATTGGACTTGCCATAATAAGAGCTTGTTCAGAAAATACTACTAGCTCTTTTAAGATTGATGACATCGTTCCCTCACTCAAAGAAGCCTGAACCTTTTTGTAATGAATTCACTTAAAGCAGGAGAGTGTGAGTTCAAATCCCTCCTTAGCCATGAAAGCCAACTGGGTGACTTTGGGTCAGACATTCCCTCTCAGCCTTCCTCACAAGATTACTGTTGTGCTGAAAATAGGAGGAGGAAGATACGTTGGATATGTTTGCTGCCTTGGGTTCTTTGTAATAATATTAAAGGTGGGATACAAATAAATAAAATAAGAATAAATGCACTACTATCTATATCCATTCTCTCATTCATTTTCTGACAACTTCTCAGCCCCACCAAGTAGACCAGACCAGTAATCAACTCCACAGAATGGCTAAAACTACTTTTGTTGATTGTGCCTACAAAAACATAATTTTACAAGTCCAGTTGTGATATACCCTTCTCTCCATGGTTATGTGAATTATTGGGGTATCTGCCTGAGAGTAGGGTAGAGCAATTTTTAATTTGACTTTCTCTTACAGTCAATTTATATCATTTTGGATGAGACAAATGTAAAGGCAAAGGCATAAAAAATGTACATACATGTGTTTCAATTATTAAAAGGAAAGAATTAAAGTTTTTTCTAAATTTGTCTTTGGTTCTAGTTCACAGTACTTCTTGTGCATTTATATGGAATTTTGTCTATCTGTGCAATTTAATTAGTATAGATTATCTAGAGTATTTTTCCCCACAGAATTTTTTAGGGCAGAACTGGCCTACAAATCCAACAGGCTACTTCATAATGCAGAATATGTATAGAAACTAGCAAATACATTTCAACAAAGCAAGCTTTCAGAAATCCATCACTGATCTAATGAAACATGTCTCAGCTATGGGAACATTACCTGAATAAATGCGAATACTAAATACAAATTAAAATTAAGAAAATTTAATTAAGAAAGTCATCTTTAACGTCATTATCACATCATCATTATTTAAAGCACCGTTTTTCATACATACCTTGATTTAATGGAAAGGCTGGATAGCTCTCTCTGGGAAGAAAACTGCAGTAAATTACTTGGTTGTGAGATTGGGGATGAATTCTAGCAGTGGTTTGGATATTATTTCCATAATTGCAAGCTATTTCCATTCCGTTCATATTTGGAATGTTCCCATTTATTTGGATTATCATACCCTAAAAGTGAACAACAAAATGTCGTCATTTCTAATAGATTAACAAAAAATTAAATTACATTGACAAACAGGTTTTGAAAATACTGTATTTTTTAGATTAAACTTTCTTTGGAACAAAGTTGCTGCTCCGTTGAGTAAAAATAAGAAGTGCAGCCAAATATTCAGAGATTGTATCGGTAAAATTACAAGATGCCATCTATGTGACAACACTTGTCCAGTGGAACAATATCCTCTGCAGAGATCTAGATGGCTCTGACCCTGACAACCTTTCACAAGGCTGTTTCACTATGCTGCTGATGTGACTTCTTATGATTGGGATTTATTGTTTACCTTGGGTGACATGGTTCATTGTTTATAGCTCTTGTTGTAAACTTTGCACACTGCCAAGAGTTACTGTTACAGTATGAGATGGAGGGGGGTAGCTACATTATTTAAATATTGTTCATAATGCTTTACAATCAGTTCCCCTTGCTTAAAAGAACCTATTCACATACATTGCAATTCCTACCTCATTTTCGGTCTCGATATTTATTTCTGAAGGCATTGTAGTCATTGAAGGGCATTGTTGTACTCCCTCATTGGCACTGATCCAGAAATAGGATTCTTCCGAATGGGCGCATTCATGCTGTAGTGAACACCTAAAACAAGTAGAACATTTATGACACCAGACCTTTAGAAGAAAACCAATTATTAATTTTCCTGCAAAACTATTTTCATGTTTGTCATTTCACTAAGTATGATAGCCATTATCTTAAAATGTTAACCTCATAATAAAAACACAGGAGATATGATTAGGAATGATTCATATATTTTCCCATTGTTTGCCTTCTGTTTATCTTGATTTTTTTTTTACATCTAAGGTTGTCAGACATGAACAACCAGACCCACACATGCAGAGTTCAAGCTAACTACCATATTCTTTTCTGCCTATAATACAAGAATCACTCCAGACTGGCAGCATTCCCTTTGGAACAAATAGATCAGGAGTGTCAAACTCAAGGCCCACAGGCCATGTCTGGCCCGTGGAGTGCTTAGATCTGGCCTGCAGGGCTGCTCTGGAAACAGCGAAAGACTGGCCCATGGCAGCTCCATTTTCACTGGCAGAGGACTAGCAAAACAAACTAAAAGCAAAACAAAACAAAAGGAGAAAGGTTTGCCCTTTTGCATTTGAGCATCCAAGAAGGGACAGGAAAGAAAGGGAAAGAGGAAAAACAAAGAAAAAGAAAGAAAAAGGGGAAGGAAGAAGAAAGGAGAATGAAGAGGGAAGGAAAAAAGGGAAGGGAAGGGAAGGGAAGGGNAGGAAGGAAGGAAGGAAAGTCCTGCCTTAGCACTTGGCCACCAGCAGATGGGAAGGCTCCTCTGGAAGACAAGGATTTGGCACTGTCCTTGGTCTCACCTTCCACCGCTGGAGACAATGGATCCCCCCAGCCCCACCTGGTCCACCACAGGTGCCCCTGACATGAGTGATGTCGAGCTGGCCACACCCACTCTGGCCACACCCACTCTGGCCCTNCCGAGGTCAAACACAACCCTGATGTGGCCCGCAATGAAATTGAGTTTGACACCCCTGAAATAAAGCTCCAAGGAACTTAGAGGGTCATACTTTTGTGGTTGTGCAGTGACTCCAGGCTAACTCTGCCCTTGAGCCTTCCTCCCTATCTGGCTGGGTGTTTCCCAACAAAGATACAGAAAAAAAATGGCTGTTAAATCCATGGAAATAAGGTGGTCTGCTTTTGAACTTTGCTGACTTAATAAAACATCAGGTAATTATTCAATGTTTTCCTTCAATTTCATATGTCTTATTTCTATTTATCCTAGACTCTTTTAAAATATTCTTCAAACACATAAATTGACTGTTGTGGCTCTGTCTTGTTTTTTACAAGGACTTTTGGCTAGTCCAAAATATGCAAATTTCTGTCTATGACTTTTCTTATGCTAAGAACACCTTAGCGTCATATAGAATTTTTAAAAGAATATTTGACTTATGATATCATATTTGACATAAAAAAAGAAATGACATAATACATATGACAGAAAAAATTATATTAAGATATAATTAAGGATTACATGAGTTTTTAAAATTATTTTCAAATTTAATGCTGTCTTAGACCATCTCATGCACAGGATAATACACAATACTTATTGATTCCCCCCCACAAAATAATTAAGCTTTTGTGTGAATGCTCATAAAAAAGTGAAAATTGTTCAAATGCTATTTATCTAACAATGTCTTGATTGTATTTATATTCACATACAGCAGTGAAGTCTGCATCGACTATTTATTATTGTACAAGCCAATGAATCTGGTGGAAGTTTATAATAATATTAAGTAATCATTATCTGTTCAGAATGGCTTATTGTCAGAGGGTTGCAAAATACAAAAATATTCCACCTGGTCTCCAAGGTACACCATCCACAGTAAGCATCAGCTGCAGCCAAGCAGTCTGAACATTTAGTGTATTGGTCACAAGCAGCTACTTTCACACGAGCAATCTGTGTAACAGAGAAAATCAAGGTAACGATTTTAAATAATCAAACTATTATTAGCAGACTCTTGTTTAATTAACTTCAGCAATAGAGCACCTTATACTTTTCCAGGCTGACCAAAAGATTAGAAACAACTATCATCAGAATATGGATGCACCCAGCATTACCTGTCCTTTTTGATCCAATACATATGAGATTCTAGCTTATCTCAAACCTTATATTTAGAAAATCAAAATGTTGGCTAGTAGGAGACTCATCTGCCAGATTTAGTGATCATTAAATCGTTATAAATAGAGTTGCTCCCCTCCAAAAAGAGCAGCTTTATAGCTTTATAGAGCTTATAATGGAACTCTGTCATTTTTTGTTTTACATAATATTCTTTGAATATACAGTAGGCATGCATATAAATGAGTCTCAGCAGAGATAATTTAGCTAGTCATCCATCCATGGATAATGGGTTGAATGTTTTATTTATTTATTTTTATTTGATAAATAGTCATAGAAAGTGTGTTTTTTGCTCCTGGAATCTTAAAAGGTTTAGGACAGGTCCATCTCCCCCCAAGTTTTTTTTTTTTTGCATAGTTTTGAAATCATGTACACATGCTCTTTTTCAATTCATATCTAGCTTATTTATAGAGGAAACTGAGATTTGCCACTATATAGTTCATGCTGCCTAAAAATATGGAGGAAGGGATGGGCTAGCAAGGAATTGTAATACAAATTCATTGACTGAAGCATGGCAAGAGCCATGACAATTTAACATGATTTTTATTTTTGTTATTTTAATTATATTAAGCTAACAAAAATAAATTATTTTATGATCCATATTTTCTGAATATCCCAGACAGAAAGAAAGGAAAAATGTATATTTGTAAAGAATGCTAACATCCTATTTAAAAAATAAATAAACAAACAAACAAAAGGACTTGATAAAGAAATTCTGTACTTCTTTTAATATGTTCTTTAAAATTGCTGCCTTTTGCTTTTTTTTCTTTCCATGACAGTTTGGTTTTTTAAATATAGGGTTTTTTTAAAATAACTGTCCTAGAAATTGTTTTTCATACTCTACACACACACACACACACACACNGCATGCATACACACTTTAATGATATAGCTTCATTATTCAGGTGGAACTATGTTCTCCTGCATGAATCACAGTAAGTGGTTAAAAAAAGATGATCTGATTAATAAAAGGTGTATAAACAACTATAATTTGCCTAAAAATGCAAAATACTATAAATGTTTAGGAAGAGAAAACAATTAATACCAGTACCTGCAATTTGCTTCTAGGTGTTTGTGAAAAGCTAACACATTCTCTTATGGGTAATATATTTGGTGCATATTTCTATCAATACCTGAGAACAGCATTTTTAGTTTTACAACAATCCATTGCAGATATAAGTGAAAGTGGAAGATGGAAATTGGCTCAAAAACATCCATAGATGTTTCTTGCTAAGCATAAATTTGGAGTTTTACAGACCTCAAACACTGTTTACCCTCTAAAGATGCCTTTATTTTATAAATGTTAGATCTCAGAAGAATTTAATATAACGCTTCCATAGTCTGCCATTTGGATCAATCACTTCAGTTATTTGTCTAAACCATATTCAAATGTAAGCTAAGCCTTTTGTATTTGCAGTTACATTGACCCCATTCAGAATTATACTGCTCCCTGATGGCCTTAGTTCCACATACATTTATATGAATGCACTCAGAAGGTATTTCTGCCAATAAACAAAACCAGATTGACAAATCATTCTGACACAGGTTGGCAGTATCTCTGGACAGTTGAAATTCTTCACCCAGGGAATACAATTCCTATCACAAATAAATGTTTGTTTGATATTTACAAAGGACTTGACGTGTTTTAACAGCTGGTTTTCCCTATACTTTATTTATTAAATTTTCATATATATANATCTTATATATATATATATATATATTCATTTTAAAGATGGTCATTCCTAACAACAAAAGGCATTCTGTGTGGGTGCAGACACAAATGTTGCATGGCTTCCACCAAATTATTACATCTTGTAATTTTAAATTTTAATCTTGCCTTATGTAGTTTACATAGAACATATTGTGATTATATTGCAAGCAGAATACTCATTCCTCTTCCCTTGACAGTTCCCATGTTAAGTATTATTGCTAATAATAGATTAATATGGCTTACACTATATGTCAGCAGATGGCAACACCTGCTCAAGCTTTTATAGGCTTGGAAACTAAGCAAGATTGGATTTGATTAGTACTTGGATCAGAAACCAAATTCAGGGCTATTGGTTAGTTGAAAAAAAAAACCCAGAAAAAGGTAACTGCAGACCAGTTTCATATTCCTCCCAAGAAAACTAAACAGTATATATAATTACCAGGAACTCAATTCAAGATAATCTTTATTTTGTTTTTAAGTACAGGTAGTCCTCATTTAATGACTGCCTGTTAGCAACTGCTTAAAGTTATATGCTGAAAAAATAACTTTATAAATGGTGTAACACTTATAACTGTTGCGGGATCCCAATAGCCACATGATCAAGACTGATTAGTCTTGATCATGTAATTGCATACATTATAGCCAGCTTCTGATAAGCAAAGTCAATTGAAAAGCTAGTAATTATCATGATGGAAGATCATACACCAGAGTAATATACATGTTGCACAGAATATGACATACATATGGAAACGTATGACTAGTTTCCCCGCCCCAACTACTTGTATAAGGATTATTCTTTATATTATTCATGTTGTCGTGTATTCTTGTATGGACTGTACCAGTAGAGGCTAAACCAATTTCCTTGTATACATGTTGTACAATGACAATAAAGGCTTTGAACTTCGAACTTTGAAGTGACATTGTAAATCCATTGGGGTCATGTGATGTCTCATGTAACATCTGCATCACTTAACAATGGATTTTCTGGTCCCAATTACAGTTGTTAAGCAAGGACTACCAGTAAACTATTTTGATCAAAAATGATTATGGGATAAATGATTTATGAACAAGATATGAGTTTTGTATACTGGAGATATTCATTAATTAGGGAATTATAGCACAGAGGTCAGTCAGAACACTAAAGCTTGCAAGGAATACCAAATACATTTTCTTTTCAACTAGACATTAAAGATAACAATTGATTAATTGATAGATAACACTGGAAAGTAAAGATTTTGCTTCCTGGACACTTTCAGGTGTATTCTAATGATCAGAGATGTCAAACTCGATTTCATTGATGGCCACATCAGGGTTGTGTTTGACCTTGGGGGTGTATGGCCAGGGGGCGTGGTCAGCTCGACATCATTCATGTCAGGGCCACCTGTGGTGGCCTGAGCACTCTGCCAGCGAAAATGGGCTTCCGAGCTCTGTTTTTGATTGTGACAGCATCCTGCAACCGTTTGCCAGTGAAAATGGAGCTTGCAGCCCTCCTGAGCTTGGTTTTTGCTGGCAGAGGCAACGTGGGCTGCTCCTTTGCTGTTTTCAGGGCAGCCCCTGGGCCAGATCTAAGCAGCTCACGGGCCTTGAGTTTGACACTCCTGCTATAGATTTTAGGCAGCTAATCATGAGAATAACCTATAATTTAACCTATCACATACCATTTTGTCAAATCTTCTGTTTTTATACAATGGCAATGTTTAATGGCCATCATCAGTACCTATTGCCTATGCTGCATATATGAAAGAAACAAAGAAAAGCATGGAATTGTTGCAGAAGCACATCCAGTATACCAAGTACAACTGGAATATTTGTGCAGATCTAAAAGTAGTGGCTCTGCTGCTCGGATATACCAAGTATTGTTGTTACATATGCAAATAGGACAGCTGTGCAAGAGAGTCGCATTACATTAAAAAGAAATACCATTCCAAAAGAAGTTGGTTCTGGGACAGAAAAACATGGCACAATAATTGGCACATGAACCACTTGTTGACCTGACAAATATATTTTTGCCTCTGCTTGATATAAAACTCTGATGAAACATTTTGTGAAAGTGCTGAACAAGGAAGATTGAGTTTTTTATTCTTTGAGACTGATGCTTCCATGAATAACAGATGCCAAGATTAAGGAAGGCTTTTTTGTTGGTCCACAGAACAGATATATCATCAATGACAAGCGGTCCGAAGATCTGTTAGTGGCACGCAAGAAAATTGCCTGGAAAGCATTCAAGGATATTATTGAGAATTTTCTTGGCAACTACAGAGCACCAACTTAAACGTAAATATAACTGAAACCAACTTAAACATAGTAATAGGGGAAACAAGCATAAAAAAAGTATCAAAGTTCAAATATCTAGGAACAACATTCACCAAACATGGTAAAATGGATGAAGAGATTAATATATGATGCAGTAAGGCAAACCAAGTATTGGGACAGCTAGCTCCACTCCTACAATATAAAGCAGTACTGATCAGCACAAAGAAGCATCTCATACAAAGCATATTCTTGCCCACTTTATGTTACCAGTGCCAAACACCGACACTTACAATAAAACATAAATGAAAGTTAATCATCACGAAAATGAGATATTTGAGGAAAGCTGCTGGAGTGACCAGAAGAGATAAAATCAGACATGAGATCGTAAGAGAAAGAATTGGCATAGAACCAATCTTAAAGCTACGTACAAAAACAGCAAATAAAGTGGTTTGCTCACTTTGAGAGGATGTCTTGGGATTTCACACCATAAAGGCATATACAAAAAGAGGAGAAGGTCAAAGAACACAAGGAAGATCCAGAAGAAGGTGGAGAGACAACATCAAAGACACACTATTACAACAGCATCAAATAATAATGTTTGAGGCCGTCAAAAGAGCAAGAACCAGAACTTTGTATCTCCCTTGACATTCAAAGTGGTAAAAGACAAAATAAAGATGAAGAAGACAGAACATCAAACTGCATTCAGCTGTTTGACAAACTTCTGAGACCATACAGTACCATAAAGTGCAACATGTCATTGAAGATTCATTTTCAGTATTCACAAAATAGTGCAATAAGTAACAAACATGGTGCAA
The DNA here is from genome assembly GCA_000516915.1 of Ophiophagus hannah. NCBI lineage: Eukaryota > Metazoa > Chordata > Lepidosauria > Squamata > Elapidae > Ophiophagus > Ophiophagus hannah. Next base: position 74,277 of record AZIM01000385.1, on the reverse strand, counting down.
GTTTTCACCAGGATATTGCCACAATAGAAAACCAGTATCAGGGCAACTGTCCATCAATGCTGCCTGACTATTGCAATAAGATGATTACTAATGAAAATCAACAGCAAAACACTTTTAGTCCTGTTGAACTAATGCACAATGTCGGAAACATATGATTAAATATATTATAATAACTAAGAGTTAATTCCTATTTCTCAAGGATCCTACAGGATAAATCATTCTGAAATATTTGTATTTAGTTTGAAGGGGTCTACCATAAGCTTCCTTCAGGAAAGAAAAACTTTTGAAAAAATTTTTGTTGTCCAATATAACGTACCATCCAATTTGTACTGGCTGTTAATGACCGCATAGGCTTTCTCTGTGTGAATCTGTCCCCAACTTGACCTATGAGTCTCCCAACAGTGCACCTATTACCGCCGTAATTGAACACAAACAGTAGAAAAGTATAATTATACAAGAGAAACGTATCAGCCAATTTTCAGCCTTTTCCCACTTGCAGCAACCATAGTACAAATATTCTAAAATCTGGTCTCTGCAGTGTTTTGAATACATTGTTTTTATCTCATAGTGAATAATCAATCTTAACTGTATTGATAATAATGTTTTATTTTCCACCTTGTTCCATCTAATACACCATCAAGAGCAGATTAAATCTACTTATAAGAAACATTCAATAGTTTGATTCACACAGACTCCTAAATAATGATTTCTTTCTTTTTAGACTTGCTATGAAACATGAATCTTCTAATTATGACTTGTTTGAGAAAAATCCTGTCTCACCATGCCAATAAGATCTCAAAAGCTATGCTGACAAACTTGCAAAATATGTCCAGTAATTATCTCTGCATTTCCATGATCTACCCAAGCAAGAAAAATGTGGCATCCCACAGCCCTTACCATCTCTACAAAATACAATCGGTGATGAGGAATGATGGAGCAATAATTTGGTAACAATGACAATACATTAGAAAAATATGCAAAAATATAAATTTCAAGACAAGCCAATAAAACCAACAATTTTGAAAGTATTTATAATATGTTATAAGAAATACTGCCTCACTATATCATCTGTGCAGCAGTGAAAAGTTTGATGCAGAAAGAGTTTGGAGAAACTCCCTAACTGATTAAATTCAAACTTCAAAGAAAGGTGGATTTGGGAAAAAATCTTACCTGATGAGAAGTCATTAAATACAGGTAACTGGAATCAGATGGATCAAACTGCATAATAGGATGGACAGGTTCACTGTAAGCCACCATAATTGACTCCCTGCTTATAACCTCCATGGAACTGTTCAGATTAATCTGTAAAAAAGGGAGCATTTTATATAACCTCCAATGTTGTAAATTTCGAGGAAAAAGACAAGAAAGAAAATGAACCTACAAAAGATGTTAAGAAAACAGTAGCATTTTGCAAGAACTATGAAATCTTGAAAAGTATTACATGAAAAATTCCTTTCATCTTTAAAAGAACATGAAGTAAGAAAATGATGGCTATTGTAAACTAAACCATCCATTAGAAACATATAAAATTCTTGAATTGCTATCAGGATTGAAATATGTGCTGCGTTATTCTAAACTGAAAATATTTTTAATATGCAATTAAAGAGCATTGCTAAGTCGTAGACCAATTACTTGCAAAAACCCTGGATTAAAGAGTTGAAATATCCCATGTTAGCAAATCAATGGTTAAGCATCTTGAAGTATATTGTTTTGTCATGAGTTTAAGATCATCTTAATTCTGTTCATGCTTACTGGACACCTCAGAATGTTTAATAATAGTTACATATTATGCTGCTGTAAAATGATCAAGGGAACAACTATCCACATGATATAGCTTTGACTCAATATTATTTATTCTTTTTGATTTAATGTCTATTAGTTTGTTAATTTGGTTTTAAGAAGAGAATACAATTTTAAACTGTAAATCTAATTGGGAATTATATAACAACTATCTGAAACTTATGTATATATGTAGAACTATATTAATAGATTTATTAAGCATCCAGCATAGAGAAAGACACTAACGTAATCGTGACCTAATGACATATGTTCCTTCTCTGCTTGTCTTTCTGGATATCTTGGAAAGACTGATCAATATTAGTTGGTATGATCAAGCCTCAATATCTTAATTAAATACACATACACAAATATATTCTTTATTATTTCCTTTCTTCATCCTTTTTAAATTTTCTTTTATCTTTTATACAGTATATTAAAGCATTTTTTTAAAAAAATGCCCAAAAAAATTTCCAGTGTTGTTTTTAGACTGGAATTAGTCAGTCATGCATTATTTAAGCTAATCAAGATTTAACAAAACTATATTTCAGAAATATGCCTTGGCAAAATGGTTTGTCTTATGGTTTTAATTTGCAATATATTTTATGTAACACTGGAAGTGTTGCTCCTTTACATTTACTTTTGTTCTGTTAATGACTCTCTTGAATGTGCCACTGATAATGGCCCTTGTGATATGCCTTCGTCTGGTGTACTTCATCATTTATTGGACCATATTAATTGCCTATGTGATAGGAAATTATAATTGCTGCTTAGGAACTGGCTGAACATCGCCTAGCCTCCTTTTACTGTCTTGACTTGGATAGGAAACTTGAATTATCACTCAAATATTCTGTATTCCGTGCCAAATAAGAAGGAGCCCCCAAGGTAAAAAGGCTTCTGGTTGTGCAGCTGTGGAGTACAATTAGATTATAGCTATCTCAACAAATTATCCTAGGAATAAAAGAGCTAGGAATCTTTTTCTAATGGAGGTTCAGCAGATAAGGCTGCCATTTTTGATATGATAATGGAAACAGAGCTGTTATTGCTGTGTGAATATAAGCTGTGTGAGGAATGCAGTTCACATTCATTGCCTGTGCAGCTGACTTTGAGGCCAGTTACCTAGCACTTCAGTTGTGTAAACTGGGCCTCTGGGCAAATATCAAATCAGAGAGAGAACCTCAGCTATCTTTTCCACCTGCCTGGAACATTTTCAAAGCAAAAAAGAAATCAGATTCCCTTCTTTTCTCTTCCTACTCTGATCTAATATTCTACATTATGTGTTATTATCTTCAAATTGATATAAACCAGTTTCTAGTTATGTTTTTCCATTAGAGGGTGGCATCTATTTAGCAGGCATAGGTGTAAGCAGCAATTGGCTAACATAGAGCTCTTTCCTCAGCAAATAGCATACAGTGAAGTTGTGGCAGCTGCAGCTGCTGGCTGTTGCTGGGATAGAGACCATAATGGTGCCTTAAATTTTGGTCTCCAATGTATTGTTTCAACATGGATAAAACAGATATATTACGCACTCTTCAGTTCAACAACTACTATAACCAATGAGGCATTGACCACTGCAAGTGTGGGAGAGCCTGTCTTTTTCACAAGTACCAATCAAGAGAGGAAAAATTTATAAATAGGCATTGTTAATAACTAAAAGCTGTGCAATAACATCTTAAGCACAAGCATTTATTCCTACAATATATTAAATAACATCTTGATTACACTCTAGCCTCAACTGCTGATTAAAAGTTAAGAATTAGAAGATATTGTATATCCATATGCAACTTAACGGAACAACTAATTCCTTCTTTATTGAAGAATGAAAGCCTGTGTGATGATCACTTTGATGAGTGATTAATTTTTCTGTTTTGAGTTAAGAGAATCTTGGATTAATATGCCAGGCCAGTCTTACATTTCCCAGATATGAATTCTTTAATTTTATCAACAGGATTGTAATCAAATAAGCTGCATCAGCGTAACTTTGCCCTGGAAACTAAGGAGAAATTGCCTGAAGTGAGAACAATTAGTGGAATGGCTTGCCTCCAGAAGTTGTGGGTGCTCCATCACTGGAGGTTTTTAACAAGAGATTGGACAGCCATTTGTCCAGAATGGTTTCCTGCTTGAGCAGGGAGTTAGATTAGAAGACCTGCAAGGCCCCTTTCAACTCTGTTATTCTGTACCTCATAAACATGTTTGAACACTGGAGAACTATTATCTACAGTAACACTTATTATATCCCAGGGATGTATGATGGACCAGATTTCCTATTAAGGAAAGATAGATGAATACAATCAACTTAATTATCTAGAGCACGGGTGTCAAACTTGTGGCGTCACGTTGCTGTTGTGTGACGTTTCGTGACGTTTTTCCCATTCATGGAGCTGGGGTGGGTATGGCCTGTGAATGATGCATCCAGCCCACGGGCCACCAGTTTTACACCCCTGATAAAGGATAGGAAATGTAGTGTAACGAAACTACAGTGGGCAATATGTTCTCTTTGATTAACTATCATGTGGGTATGATTATGAAATGCAAGCTGCAGGCTCACCACTAGTCTTGACTGCCTGGAACACAATGTCAAGCTAAGAAATAGATAATAAGATTTTGTTAGAGTTAAAAATAGAATCAAGGCTCCTTGCAATGTAGACAGAATCTTCATTTGCTAAGTACAAAAAGATGTCTTAGGCAGTCTACTTTCTTGTTTGGACAGACACAGCTACACCTATTATGGGAACTAAAATTTCTGCAAGGTTCATTTCCTTTTGTTGTTAAAAGAAATTCTACTTTTTAAAATTTATTTAGAGTAAAATATGCTGTTTAGAGGATTTCTCAAAATTGTGGTTTCATAAGTATACACAGGCTGTTCAGAAAATGTATCAATACTACACAAGGCTTGCAGTTTTTTCCACATAAATATTAAGAACATGCAAATATGACTGAACAGAGTTCATAAAATCCTTAAGAGATGGGAGATAAGAAAGAATGATTAGTATGGAAAATAAATGCCTCATTAGAAACCTGATTAATGAAGAAAATTAGTCATTTTGACCATAAATCAAATAATAATTTGTTGAATAAATCACAGTTGGCTTGGCTCATTCATACTATGGTATGGTTTACAAACTACAGTTGCTTAGCATGAGCTAAACCTATCAACATGGCATTTAGGAATGGAAGGTTCACAATCAAAAAGATACTCCATTGTTAATTGCAGAAACACCCATAGCTTTTTGGTATCCAGTTCATTTTACCTTAAGCAGTCTTCCATTTGCTGTTCCTAAAAATACAACTGTGTAATTATTGATACTGGAGACGGCCACCGATGTAAGGCCTGGTGAAGTAAACACTGGTTTAGCCTTGATTGGATGCAAAATTGATAATGGATGTTGGAGATGTGCTGCACCACAGTCCAGTTGTTCTGGTTGCAACTGAAAAGAAAAGGATATATTAGTGGATATAATTTTATTTATTTATATTATTCATTGTGCCTTATGTGCTGCTCAATTCATGAAGATTCTAAATAGTTTACATTAATTAATGCATCAAGACGATCAGGACTAATTAAATTATTATTATTATTATTTATTAGAC
>AZIM01000385.1:54073-68105 GCA_000516915.1 Ophiophagus hannah | reverse complement strand
GCGGGGTGGAGATGAAAAGCTGGGTATCAGACCTCCACTAAATATACCAATAATGATCGCAGTCCCAAATACCCTCCTGAAAAGTTAAGTCTTCATGGCTTATTCCTAAGTAGAACAAGTTGTCATAGTCCAAACTTCAGATGACAAGGGTGTGTGAGTGACCATATATAACACATCCTGATCCAAAAATGGTTGCAAAACTGGCACATAAGATGTAATTAAGCAAAGATTCTCCTAGCCATAAGCACTACCTATTGTTCCAGCAGATGCTGTGAGTCCAGGAGGATCTTTAAGTTGTGAGCTTGGAACGCTATTTTCATCTAGTTAGATATGAGGGAGAAGCTCTGAAGGCCTCATCTCCAAAAGAATCCTTCTGCAAGTATCCCATGACAGGGCCTTCCCGCCGATGCTGCTATTTTTATGGAACAGCTTGGCCTCATATACAATGATTATTTTTCCCCCTAATGAATTTCTATAAAGAAGTAAAAACAGGGCCCTGGAAGTGAGCACCCAAGATTGTTAGGTGCTGCATCTAGCCATATTAATCAATGCCACTAAAATGCATATTTTTGAGTACTGTTATTTTTAAATGTTCCAGTTTTGTTTCATTTTTATGTATGCCATTTTCATCTATGCTATTTATTTTTATCCCATCTTTATTATTTTTATAAACAACTCAAGGCAGCAATTACACCTAATACTTCTTCCTCTCCTATTTTCCGCACAACAACAACCCTGTGAGGTGAGTCGGGCTGAGGAGTACTTTGCCCAAAGTGACCCAGCCTAATGCAGGACTAGAAGTCACAGTCTCTCGGTTTCTAGCCTAGTGCCTTAATCTCAGGATCAAACTAGTTCTGGTTTGGAACATAATGGCATAGAAATGCTAGTATAAAATAAAATACAACTTTAACATAAATTCCATGAGCACTACCATTATTCTACATATAAATAGCAAAGGTTTATAACCCCTTCCTAACTGAAAAGACAATTAGGAGTAAGGTAGGCTCTTGTTTTATGATACATAATTATCTAAAACAAAATACATATATTTTTTTATGTTCACTTGTTTTATTTAATGTACACATTTTAAGGACATTCAAGGAGGATATGGATATGGCAAAGAAACTAAATTAATTATTTGCATCTGCAATTCCTGTAAAAGATGTAGGACAGATGCATGCATCGACTATCTCTGGAAGGGTAGTGAAATTACTAAAACAAATTGACTAACCATATATATGCCAGGACCTGAGAGACTACACAGTAACAAAGTTTACAGATGATACCAACCTATTCAAATCAACAAAAAAAATATAATAAAGACATGCATCTCAAAAACATATCTTTGCACTGGGTAAAATGATCAAATGACAAATGCAGCTCAGTTGAAATAAGAATAAAGCTTTGAACATCTGTGGCAAGTAATGCTAATTTCACACATATTCTGATGGGGTCTGAAATGTCAGCGATTAAGGGAAAAGGGATCTTATTAGATAGCTCAATGAAGATGTTGACTCAGTGGATAGCAATTGTGGAAAGGGCAAATTCCATGCTAGACATAACTAGGAAATGGGTAGAAAATAAAACTTAAAGCTGCTTTAATTCCTACGGAGTCAGACAAACAATTAAAATATACATTTTAATATGTGCATTTTCTGAAAGGTAAATCACGTTTTGAATTGGGTATATTCATGTTGAATTACTCTGCAACATTAAGTAACTATATATTATGAAAGTCTCCAGTAACATTTACAAGCTAACTAGATACGTTTAAACTCTGCCCATGTTCTTTTAATGCTGCAGCAGTACTATTCTATCCTGCTGTATAATTTTACTTCATAAAAGTATCCACTGACACACAGTTCCAATTTCCCCCAAAAGACTTTATTTTATTTAACTCTCGTGTTCAATTGATTGCATTGGGGAAAATTAGCATACAAATCTTGTACAGAATCAATTAGGTAATAAATCACAAGTAATGCAATGCAGGGCAAGCATATAAGGCAAGCAATTAAGTATCAGATATGTGAATTATATCTAATAGAAGGGGTGCCTGGAAGAAGGAGCAGCTGCATCAGAGGTGTCCTTGAAAGCAGCCATAAGGTTGCCTGTCTTGCATTTCGACAGAGGAGGGGGAATCATAAAGTGGGCTGCCACTGGTTTAACAACCAGTTTGCCAAAAATGTGAGTGCATGTGCTCATGGCCCCTTCGCACAAGCATGTGCATTATGCGCACGTGCCATCTGTGCTTGGGCACAGCTGCAAAAACAAGGGAATTTCATACATTTAGCAGCCAGGGTGAGTAGATCAGGCAAGGCGCGGAAAGCAGCTGGGCTGCTAGGGCGGGGCACGCAAGCAAAAAGGTAAGATATATAAGAGGAATAGTGCCTGGGTGGGTGGGCCCAACCGGTGGTCGTAACTACCAGTATGGGCAAGCCAGTCTGAACCAGCAGCAGCCCACTACTGACCGCAACACTATTAAGTTCTCATTTGGGAGAACTGCAAAGATTCCACTTTCAACTGACCAGCACTTTCCCCAATGAAGAAGGATCTTGCTTAGGGTTACCCCCTTATGTTGTGGTTCGCCGGCAGCAGGTGCGGACAGCAGAGGTCTCTGATAGTGAAGACTTGGCCAAGGGGCCTGCATGTGATGCAGGGATGGGGCCAGGACTATCACAGAGTGGGATGCTGTCTTCGGAGCTTGTGGAGTCTGGCAGCAGTGACGCAGAAGACCCCGGGGAGCCTGTGCCCAGTGCGTGTGCGCCAGTGGTGGGATTCAAAAATTGTTGCCACCGGGTTGGTGGGTGTGGCTTGGTGGGCGCGCTTTGCACACGTGCACACACTTTGTGTNACACTTTGTGTGCACACGCATGCCAAATGCACACTTTGAGCAGGCGCAGAGGCATTTGCGCAGGTGCAGAGGCGTTCTAACTCGCCTCCTGCAAGCCTGCACAATGCCAGTCACTTCAACAGCTGCCACGCGGCGCTATTTTGTGCCACGCAAAGCAGCTGCGCTTCAAATTCTGCTGATAAAAGAGAGTATTGGAGACCGGGTGGGTGGGTGCGCCCAACAGCAGAGCAGCGGAGAGAACCGGTTCGCTCCTTCTGACTCTCCAGAACCAGGCAGAACCAGTCGAATGGTGTGCACTCGAAGGGCTCCTTCGAGCAGGGCTGCTCAAAGGAAAGAGCAGCTGAAGCAGCAAGGGTGACTTTGGAGTAAGGCTGGAAGGTGATGGCCCCTCCCATAAGGGATGAAAACCAGCCCTTGGGGATTCCCAGTGCCGCATTAAAATAGGGTTGCTTTTATACACAGTTTGTGTTTGTTTAATTTCAACAAGGCTTGGGTCAGAATACCTTAACCAAGGTAGGAGGTAGGAGCAGAGTACAAATGACTAAATAACCTTTATTACTAGCCTGGTTTCTTTACAATAATCCAGAGAATTTGGTTTTATTGGTATATATGAACTAATCAATACAGGTAGCCCTCACTTATTGACTGAGATAAGGTCTGGCAACTCTGTCACTAAGCAGAGCAGTTGTTAAGCATGTCACATGACTGCGCACTAAATTACAACATCAGTTTTGCCTGTGGTTGTTAAGCATGTCATGGGACTGTGACTTGCGACTTCCTGCCAGCTTCCCCAATGACTTTATTTGTTGGAAGTTGGCTGTGAAGGTCACTAATAGGGAATCACAGGACCACAGGATGCAGTAACCTTTGTATGTACATGCTAGGTGCCAAGCACCTGAAATGCAATCAGGATTAAATTTTGCATGGTGCTTCTTTGACGTTAATTGCCGAAATTTCCAGATATCAGACTATGGAAGGTTATTGATATTTCTTCTTCCAAATTTAAAGCCACAGTAATCTTCTTCCAATTCAGCATCCCTCAATATATTTTCTGCATTTAGTTTGAATAAATAAGGAGAACATGTATAGCAGGCCTGCACAGACTGCTGGCATTTTTAAAAAAGGCTCAATAAATAGACCACCACCAAACAATGCTTCCAACAAGAAGAATCCACCACCACTGCCACCCGAAAAGACACATGCCAAGCCCTTCCAATACCTCCATGACCCAGCTTCAGTGCTCCCTCCTTTTTGCTAGCCACCAAACAGCTGATTGGTATGCCAGGTATTCTTTTGTGGCTCAAAACTATTTTTAATTTATTGATGTAGCCCTTTCCGTTCTACAAGTATGCAGGCCTGGTATCAATTTTTTGCTGACCTGGAGTCAGTCTGTTTCTTATTGTTCTCTCCAGATTGCAAATTATTATCCCGTGTATAGGTTTCACACAAAGGTAATGAAACGTTACAGGATCCCTATTTTCCTAAGAATATTCCACAACTTGACATGGTTGATACAATCAAATTTGTGAAGACCATGCTTTGGTACTTTGGCTTTCTCACTTATCCCTCACACATCAACACTAATGACTATTGTTTTTGGTCTTTTCTAAAACCAACTGGAACAGCTGGCATCTCCCTTTCTAGGTATGGCTCTAATCTGTGTTGGATGATCCCTAAGCATTATTTTGCCAGTATGTGAAATGAAGGATGTTGTATGATAGTTTGCACACTATATTAATTCTCTTTTCTTTGGAATTTGCATGTAGATTTATTTCTTCTATTCTGTCAGCCATTGTATTTTTGTCCAGATTTGCTGTAGTTTGGTTAGAATCTTTATTGATCCTTCTTCTGTAGTTTGCATATTTCTGTACTGATTCTTCTGTTTTGTGTTTGTCATATATTTCTATAACCTTCCAATTTTGGGAATGGAGAGTGCTTATCTGGTTTCATATTCTAGGACTATAAATCCCTGCAGATAGGGAATATATTTGGCGATATCTTGAATGTTGACATTTCTACAATGCAATATTTCAATGTGTTCCTCCCATCTTTATTTGATTGGCCATGAAAGTTACTATCTATCCATTGGTATCATTCAATATACCAATTTGAGATAGGAACTTGCTTCTGAATTCAGAGGTCTATCCTTGTTTTTCTGTATCTGTTTTCATTTTCAATGTCTTTACCGATGTCATAATACCATTTTTTGTTTCTTCTAACTGTTCTTCAAAATTCTATGAGATCATTGCTTTTCTTGGTTTTGGTTTCTCTTCTTGGCAATTTATATCTTTTGTTTTAAAATCTGATTTGCTTTCTTCTGTTATTTTATATTTGACATTCTCTTTCCTCATTCATCCTTAACAACTTCTTTGATTTCATTTCATCATTCCTAAATGAGGTTCAAGACTTCAAAGTGATCCTGATGGAAACCAGTTGGCTTTTCTTCAATATTAGCTTGACTTGGAAATTGCATGTGAGCCATTTGTGAGCTGAGCCATTGTCAGTTACGTCTTTGCTATTATAACTGCAGTCTTCCATTTTCTTGAACTAATAAGATAGTCAATTTGATTTCTATGTGCTGCATCTGCTAATGTCCATATGCATACATAGCCATCATTTTGGTTAGTTGAAGATTGTGTTAGCAATGAAGAAATCATTGGACTGACAGCAATTGTTGTTTTCCTGCTTAATTTCTGTCTCCAAGGCCATATTGATCCAACTAGACTTTTCTCCTTACTATTTCTAATTTTGCTATTCCAGTCTCTAGACACAAGCAGTACATTTTGCCTGCATGTTTTGTTCATTTGAGGTTGACCACAGAACTCATTAAATTTCTCTTTTTCTGCATCAGTGATTAGAGCATAAAGTAGGACAATAATCATATTAAAATATGCAGAAAATGCCTATTGCAGACAATGGATTCGGGTAATATCTGTATTGTTTGCTAATGACCCTAGTGATTTGCTTAACAACCACCACAAAACAAGGCAATAAAATCAGGCGTGGTCATGAGGTGACCCACTTAACATCCAGCATGACTGACAACTGTAATTCCAGGCTCAATTACAGTTATAAGTCAAGGACTACCTATATATGCTCTTGGTGACCATTCCCAGTATTCTTCATTCTTCCCTGCCAGGAATCTGAATGGGACAACTCACCTCACCACCTTACCATGGAACATCATGCCCTGACCAACTCACTGTGGGGAAAACTCATCCCTGCTTGCCCCTCTTTCTGCCTGGGAGCCATCAGGATCTAGTGCAGTACGCTGAAGGACAAGTTCTTCTCTCCCCAAGGCTGGAAACGGCTGGCAGCTTAGCAGACTAAAAGTCCCCAAGCTAGGAATAGTGTGTGTGTGTGTGTGTGTGTGTAACAATGACTCCCAGTTAGCCTGACTTTCGTGAGAAGGGCCTTGAAAGTGAGGCGAGGAAGCCTTTGAGAAGGAGTGCGGGCTGGCAGGAACTTTTGCTTCCCTTAAGCCGGGCTGGTTTTGGAAACCAGACTGGAAGGCCCAGGCTTGCGGGCGAGATGTTCCCACCATGAATTGGTCAGGGTGAGGTGTCCCATGGCAAGGTGGCAGGGGTGAGTTGGTGGCGGTGAGTTGCTGATGGCAAGTTGGTGACAGGAGTTGTCCTAGACCCCTCAGGAATACCTCCTCCATGATGAGGAAGCATAGCTGGACTTGGAATACTGTAATAATAGTAGCAATATTGAATTAGAGATCACTCTAATATATATATTTACTTAATATATATATTTACTTAAAGTATACACACACACACACACACACACACACACCCTTTTATTCATTGTAAATGCCATAAGAGCTAAACAAGACTTCCAAGATACGGCAGCAAAGAAGAGATAATGTGCTGTCATGAGGATCTCTGCAAAAAAATACTTTTCATTTCTGCATTAATTATATTACTTTTTAAAAACTGCTTTCATCTTTAAATCCATATTTACATGTCTTCATTTAAGTAGACAAATTTCCTTTTATTATTGTATAGCACTATTCCTTTCACTATTTTATTTAACAGATGTTCCATGATATAGCAAATACTTACAAATAGAGTAATCATATTTAGTGGCACTGTGAAAGACTATTGTATTTTGAGTAGTTTAGTGATTTATTTTGATTTCTCCTTCATATTTAGAAAACAGTACAAATTTAGGGCCCATTCTGAGCTATGTTTAATCCACTTGGTGTTTTTTTTTACTCTTGTTGGCAAGGTGGAGGAAATCTTCACACAGCTGCAAAGCACCAGCTTATCTAGATAATTCTTAGACTTTCATTCCCATCCCAGTTATGCACTATTCAGTCAAGGTCTAGTCTTGCAATCTCCTGACCATGGAAAAAGTGCCATGAAATTGTGATGCCAAGTTTTAATAAAAACCCTGAAATTGTGCTTTGAGCTTTGTCACAGGCTTGAACACTCAGTGCTGTGGGGGGAAAAAAACCAACAACTTGGCCACTGGGGTTTCTCTGTTGTTGTCATTGGGGCTCCCAGCAGCTGAAGCAAGAACATCTTGCTTGGTATGTTATGTTATGCTTTTATGTTTTTGTTTACATCTGGCTGCTTAAGTTATTAATAAAGTTTAGAATTTCCTTTCCTACTTGTGTGTTCATTGTCCTTGGATCTTCAAAGAACCTGTTGTCTGGCACCTGGCGACTGCTTGATACTTGGCACAGCATCACAGTTTCATGCCTCTTTCATAATGATATCTGCAGTGACTTTTTAAACTATAAAATCTTAACAAGCCGATCCACTGGTACTAAGTTGTAATGGAATCTGATTCATATGCAGTGTAGGCAATCAATTGCACTCATGAATATAACACCTTAGCCCCAAAATCACCTTATCTTTCATACAAGAGAAACAAATAAGCAAAGATAAAGCTTCTACCTTCATCTAAATTGAGGTTTCTGTTTATTGTACACAAGCAAGTCAGAATGATAAAAAAAATCATTTCTAGGCCTTCTGAACCATGACTTGACTGATCATACTAAGTACTATATATTTATAGATGAAGTACAATACTCTCTTCCAGGGTTGTTGATTTTTGGAAAGTCATTCATTGTCATGTACTGTACATATGATTACTTTCTCATAGGAAAAAAAAAACAAGGAAAATACTAAAAGTATACCAAAGGATAATGCATAAAGACTCCTACTGTGACTACTATGCTGGTTCTTGTTTACATAGTGATTTGCAGGGAATACAAGCCAAACCAAGGAGACAACACTGATGCTAACAAGCATTTAATATGTGAATTTTGAAATACAAAAACGTATTTAAGGAAGGCAATCAGGCAATTTTATTCTGCAAAAGTAGAATTGTCCTTGTTGAATCAGAAAGGGGATGAAATCCTAATCAACAAAGCTCTTTGTATCTTTCCAAGGTCTCATCCACTACTTTGAGGCCAGAAAGTGGAAAATACAAGGTCAAGAACACTTTCCCATTGCTTCCAGTAGACAAGGAGTATCTGCCTCAGGGCAACCGTTGTGGCCTGAAGACACTTTCCTGCCTGCCAGATCTCCCACGTGGATTTCAGCAATTGCGCAGCTGCAGAGCTGGAGAGCTTGGAGTGCTGCCTGCCCTGTGACCCTTGCTTGTCAGACGCAAAGCAAAGCAAGGGGCACAGGGTGGCAAGTGCGCCAAGCTCTCCAGCTTCATGGTGGCTCAATTGCTGAAATCCAGGCAGGAGATCTGGTGGGCAGGAAGGTGCCTACAGCCACAACAGTTAAAAAGGAATGGTGCTCGTTCATTTAATGAGTTCCAATTAACGAATCCTCGGGTTACAAATGTAATTGGCAGACTCCATTTCATTCGTAACTCAAGGAGTACCTGTAATTATTAACATTATGGCTCATAGCATAGTCAGACAGATGTTTGGACTGGCTTGAAATTTTTATCCACCTATCAAGTCCTTTCCAAAGACCAGGGATAGATAGATATTATTATTTGATGGTGGTAAAGGTATTGTTGCAGAATGTAAGCTGTTCCAAAGAAAGCTGCCTTTTGTAATAAACTGATGGTAATTTTGTCAATGCCGATGTTTTGGAATTGCATCCAAGATGACTATTTCTTTTGCTACTGTCTTTTCTTTCATTTGATATAGCCATTCTACTTATTATCTTTACATTATTTGTGTAAGTTTAATGGTTTTAAGTACTTTTCCAAACAGAAAAGCTATAAAACAATGTAATTAATGAATTATATATATTTACCAGTAATCTTTCTGCCCTGAGGAAAATCAAGGTTACTAAATATTCTTTTAAATGTGAGAAAAGCAATTAAAATACTAATTAATCAAACTGGAAAAACCCAACAAAAGAGGAAGATCTTAATCACTTTCTTAAAATGAAAAAGGGGGGCTAAGGACAGCTTTTAAAGAGTACATTCCATAACTCAGGAGCAAAAAATAAAAGAGAAGTCCCTCTTATATATGTGTTTGGGAAACAGACCTCAGAAAATAAAGAGTTTTTTTAAGCAGGTCTTGCCTTCTAATTTAGTGACTAAGCAGATACCTCAAATTGTCAAGCTCTAAACCGTTTAGGGCTTTAGAAGTCAAATCCTTCATCTTAAATTGGGCCTGAAAAACAATCAGCAACCAATGCAACTCTTTCAACTTAGGCATTAATATGCCTTTGTTAGCAGATTGGCTATTGCATTTTGCATCAAGTAAAATTTCCAGACCACTATTAAAGAATTAGAGACCCCTGAGATTTAACTGTTGCCAGGTTGACTGACTCAGGAATGGTTGTAGCTGGTACATGAAACCTAATTGTGCAAATACACTCCTTGGAGGATGCAACACATGCACAAAAGCAATATCAGCCTATTTTATGCAGGTGCAAAGGAATCAGAAACCTTCTTTGTTGCCTTCATTTCAGTGTTCCAAATGGGCTTTGTCAGGGTTCCAAGTAACACCCCCAACCAAGTAAGACTCCAAGGCCAGTATTTCCTCAAAGTTCCATTTTATTAGAGATGTCATATTGGCATATCTGGGGAACCCCAAATCTGAAAGCCCTCGGGTTTTTTCCACCCAAAGGAAAGTCAAAGTCCCTTCCCTTGCACCCACATGTCCATCACATGTTTTAATCAATCCACTGTCCCAACTAGAGATGTTCCCCAATCACGCCTCTCCAGGTGCAGGCTGAACATCCTTGACTCCCAGAGGAAAGAAAGTTGTTATGGCTATATATCTCCATGAACTCAATGCAACCCCCCTCCCATTTCCCCACATCACTATGCCTATCATTAAGGAAAATAATACCTAAGCACTAAATGTCAGCCCTGAAGATTCAAAGAAAAAGATGGCTTCCAGGGCTAACAGGTTTTAGTTTAGGATTTATCCAATTCAATATAAGATTTCCCTGGTGTATGTCCAAGCTACCATCCTTTCTATGTCATTTCTCTCAGTTCCCCCATTAAAAATGGGACTGGTTTCATTCAATGAACAGGAAAGGAAAACTGTGCTTAGAAGTAATAATATCTATTGCTTGGGCCAATTCACATTCCACAGATTCACCTCAAAGTCAATTTCAAACAAGGTAGAAAAATCCCGAATGGCTTTCAGGAAGTTTTTCTTACCTAGTTTTATTTAGTTATCTTAGTCTTAGGTCACTCCACTATCTTTGCAAAGGATTCATACCAGCAAACATACCAGCAAACATCCTAACCAGAGAATCAAGAACATGGCAGCTAAGTTAAACAGAACTACTCTAGATCACCCAATCATCTCAAACAGAGCAACAGATCTAGAGTATAGCTTACAAATTGCACTAAAGGACAAACTTTAAATAAGAAAAAAAATCCATTGCTCCTTTGGAAATAGACTGCATCAAAATATAAATTGTATTAGAATATGTTCAAATACTAAATGTATTTATTTGAAATAAAAATTATGAATACTTTAGAATTCAGAAGACCAAATTCAAATTGGAGGAGCAGAATGGCAAATTAGAAAGTAGAGAAATGAAAGACAGTTGCATGGATAATATATTTAGTTAATAAGTTAGTAAATAGTTCAAACTGAAATTTTTTGGCTTTTTAAAAACTTTTAAGATTTTTAATCATGACTTCTTTTTTTTTCTAATGTAGAAAGTTAGCACCCATTCTTCTCCTAGAAGAATGAAAAAAATTGAGAAATATTAACAAAGGCAGATTATATTTCCCTGGATGAGAAATAGAGAAACATGCTGTTGGAAAGCAGCCCCCACCTTTCTTAATAGTCCTCAGCAGATGTCAGCACTTAAGAGATAAAGAACTTATTGAGATCTAGGTAGCTCTATTCATAGGCAAAAATTCCCTGCAGCAAAGTCTGAACAAAGGTAGGATTAGCCCTCAGCCCCAATAGGAATTGCCCAACAAGTCCTTTCATTGCATCAGCCAAACTCAACCAAGCTTAGCTCAGACAAACTCCTAGGATTTGTACATGGCCCCATGGGAATCTGACAACAGCCAATAGAATACATGTTCTTGCACAGGAACAGGCAGTTCAAGCCCAAGAGAAGGTCAAATCCATGTGGTCAGTTACCCAGTACCCATGTGGTTCTCCTTCATCATTAAACCATATTTCCAATCAGCCTCCATGTTTCCAGTGTCTTTCTCCTGGCTTGAAACTGAACCAGATGGATATTTCTTCCAACATTAAAATGTATGTAACTTCTGTTACATGCAGTGAATTTTCACTTCATAAATCCTTGTGCAGTATATCATTATAGCAATTCAGCTTTCCTAGATATTATCTTCTTGAAACCAAGGCTTAATAGTTTGTTCCCAAGGTATGTTATCAGCTTTTCCTAACAAGAGATTCTTACCCAGCACGATCATCTAAGAGTTGAAGCTCAGATCTGGGAATATGTTAATTTAAGTCCAATTCTCCTTCACCTGCTGACAGCATACACAGAATTCTATTCCTGCTGAATGATATAAAACTCTTGAATCTTTATTTTTATGAATACTGGGACTAGAATTAAAGCAAAGAGGCCTTTGGTACCTTAAATATTAGGTATAAAAGGTAATACATTAAAATGACTCCCTTTTACCAATCCCTCCCCTCCTCCATTTTCACCATCCACTGCTTTTCCAAACAAAAAAAGAAAATGAAGTGGAAAGTTTTGGCTTAAATTGTGATGATGGTAAGACAACAGAAGAGTTTCTTAGTGAGAAAGGGATAGCACAACTGAATTAAGGTTGTCTTAAGTCAGGAGTGTCAAACTCGTGGCCCGCGGGCCAGATGCATTACACACTGGCCATGCCCACTCCCATTTTAGCAAAGGGGAAAAGTCGCAATATGTCACGTGATGTGACAACATGAGTTTGACACCCCTGTCCTAAGTGAAGTTACTTCACTGACCTGCCTTATAGTTTAAGTTCCTTAATGGGATATGAATAGGAAAAGAAATGGAAGATAATGCCCCCTATACAAGGCTGCTGTTATATCCCTGACAGCAGGGCAAAAATATCTCAAGCACCTGAATTTTTCAGAATGTGATACTTAAAAAAAATTGTTTGGGAAAAAGAAAACTATTCTGATTTGACCTTATAAAGACTGGAGCATAAACAGACAAGCTGCCTTCACATATTTTATACAACTGTAGCTAAGCACATCAAGTGGCATCACCAATTTGATCTTGGTTGATCTCAAAAAAGCTAAGCAGGTTTCACCTTATCAGAACTTGAATGGGGCTGCTATAAAATCCCAGTACTGTAATCTAGATCAAGATTTGAAAAATAAAAAGGCCCAGAACAAGCCAACAGAAAATAGTTTTCTTTTGTTGCCAAGGTAACAACACAGACACATTTAGGTATGTAGTCACCAGCCGAGCTTGATTCAAAACAGAGTTTTCTTTACCTTAAATATATTCAACATGTATAACTTGCAGACAGATAATAGTTTGAGGATTACACAGTTATTATAGTATTAAGAAAAAAAAGTTATAATAGAAAACAAGAGAATAATGGTCTTAGAGATAAAGAAAAATATATCCCATTTAAATTACTTTATATTCATTCCCCTCTCCCTTAAATCTTGAACTAGAGACTTCAGATAATTAACTATAGTTTTTACTGTAGGGAAGAATAATTCAACTAGAGAGATTAGCTTTCAGGAAATCTGTTTCTGAAGAAATACAGAAAGGAAGAAGAGTTAAAATGACACTTAGGAAAAAGGGAGTTTTGTTTTGTTTTGTGGGTTGTGAGCTTGAAACACATTCCCCCGCCCCAACTGTTAGATAGGGATGGGCCAGGAAAGAGCTTCCAAATCTGAATTAATATTTTGTTTTGGATGGAACATAGAAGGCTAATAGAAACTCAGTGTAGTGTAATGTAGTAGTTAAAAGGCTAGACTAGAATCTAGGTATCCCTTATCAGCCATGGGCCAATCATTCGCACCCATGATAAACAGATTTAATTTTTAATTTTTTAAAAAAAATTCAATTGATAAATTTAAATTAATTTTTTCTTTGTTTGCTTCAGAATTCCATCAGTTCTACAATGCAAAGAGAGTTTCTAGCCTCTTTCACATATCTACCAAAGAACTAAATTATTGCCTACTATAACACTTCATCCTTAGAAAAGAGCACAGTTGGTGTCAGGTTATTTTTTTCTGAACATTTAAACTTACGAAACGTAACAGGCTCCACATATTTAACATCTGCCATGTGTTTTACATAAATGTTCTAACATTGGCTAAAAAATAATGTTTTACATATGATACACTATACAAATATTTAAGAGAGGTGGAAGTGTCTGACCTCAAAAATAGCATTTCAGATCAATTTTTTTAATGACTTAAACCCATATAAACAGGAAAATTTCCATCAACATATAGAGTCTGACAATAGTGATGAATTGCAGAACAATAATGATTATTACACTGCTTTATTCTAATAAATAGAATATGCAAATACAGATGTCTCCTCACAATTGGTGTAAAAAATTTTTTAATCTTGTCCTTGGAGGAAGTGGACAGGATCATGCAGGGGCTGAGCTCCACCACATGTTTATTGGACCTGTGTCCCTCCTGGCTGGTGTATGCCACCCGAGAGGTGACAACGTGGCTGGCTCCAAGCAGTGATTAATGCTTCATTGAGGGAGGGATCCTTTCCCACTGCCTTGAAGGAGGCGGTGGTGAAACCCCTCCTTAAGAAGCCTGGCTTGGACCCA
>AZIM01000385.1:12808-23971 GCA_000516915.1 Ophiophagus hannah | reverse complement strand
TGGGGGGGGGAGAGGGGGGGGGGGGGGTGGCAGCCGCAAAAGAGGAAAACCTGTTTCCTGCGGAGGATTTAATGCGCCTCGAACCCTGAGAGACGCCAAGAGGGAAGTCCCCAGCCTTTTGTTGCAAGCTATCCACAGCCTTTTGCCTCCTTACCGGACCGGCGTCTCCAATGGGGTTAAAACTCAAACGTCTGAGAAAAGCTGCGCCCTCCCCTAAGTCTGACAGCTTCTCTCTCTCCTTCCCTCCCTCTCCCCCTCCCTGTAACTGTGGACAAGCTGCTCGCTCCGACTTCTGAGAGGTTCTTCTCTCTCTCTCTCTCTCTCTCTCTTTTTTTTGCAGTATTCGTTTTTCCTTTATTTATGGTTTGTCATGTGAATATGATTAAGTTTAAGCCGCTCTCCCCCCCCACCCCCAAACTGGAAGGCAATCGCTGCATCAGTCCCCAAAACAAAGAAGCGGCTCTTGATAGCAGCTCCTTTGCTAACAAATAACTCTTGTGTTTTCCTTTTTTGATGTTGGGAAGCAAGAATGTAGGATCCATGGGCGAGCAGGAGGGAGGGAGGAGGGAAAGACAAGGAAATCAAAAACTTTTCTCATCCAGCCATAAAGCAACATTGCCATCAGTTAAGAGCTGCTTTAGCCAAACAAGGTTAATTTCACAGACAAATAAAATCTTCAACCCACTTTCTGATTCAGCTGCTTGGTCTCCCCTCTCCCACCCAATGAAAATAAGTTAACTCTCAATCCTCTTGAAGTACTTCCCGCCTCATAAAAAGGGATTTTACAAGAAAGGATAACAAAGAAGAGAAGGTCAGACTGTCTGGGGTTTGTGGGGGGGGGGTCAGGAATAAATTAAGCAGACAACTATGCGAAGCATGTAAGATGAGGGAGAGGTGAATTAATTCAGTCTTACTGGGCTTCAGTCATCAACAAAGGTGCCTGAAAAATATTTCAGACTATGCTGATCTGTACTGCTCTATTTCTGCTTTGCGAGAAACAACTCCAGGTATGGGGTTGTACAACCTAGGTTTGCTTCATATTCATCTGTCAATAATCCCTACATATCACTAGCAACGTGCTGGTGATTATTCGGAAAGTGTATGACATGTATTTAGCCTGTTCAAGAAACCATTTGAAACTGCATGCTTATATCACTAGCTGAAAACTGGCTGGTGTTTATGGGATTTTTAATTCAACATGGTTAGTAAGAACCAGATACTGTTCTACAATAAAAAGCTGCTACCTTTAGTTAAACCATTTATCAACAGTCTACAAATAGATCACATTCATCTTAGAAAGAACTGTTGCCAAAAGTAGTTTCTCCAAGTATAGGGAATGTTGATAAATGAAAGAGGTAGATAAGACTTGTATAGAATTTCAAAATTATTATGGCTATGCCCCCCACTTGCACTGAACCACAACACAATCAGTCCTTGACAATAGCACTTTTCCATTTTTCATCAAGATGTTGCCATCTTTCCATTCCCAGTCTATGAATGAGACAGGCTTAGAGCTTCCTTAGCTACACTGGTGTTAAATTAGTATTTTCTCCCTTATTCTGAATTCTATCCAGTGATAGCCTCAGGGTGTATAAAATCTGTTAGATTTTGTCATTTTGACATTGGAGATAAAGTCAAGTAACCAATCGTGGAAGCATCTATTGGTGTTTCACACTGATGCTGATTAACTTCTATCACCATTCTACTAATCATTCCATAGAACATAATGTTGCTAGCATCTGAAATAAGATAACAGACTGTAGTTGTGTAACACTGAAAGGCTGGGACCAACCTGGGGCCCTTCAGGATAAGACAGATGAACCCATAAGTTGATGATAGGTGACCACATAGAAAAATCCTAAATAAAAGTGTCCCCTCCCTTGTAAAACACATACCAGCAACTTAATTCAGTATTTCCCTTTTTTGCCCCCTCCCCCTTTTTAAGTAGCATTATGATAGAATGGGGGCTAGAAAAAGGAGAAATAAGAGTCTAGAAATGCCCAATGGAGTCCTAACGTCAAACCTTCACTATTCCTGCTCCAGTATCATAATTGACTAATGGTGTTCCAATTGATAGATAACATGCTGGAGAGGGGGAGCAGTAAGTCTGGAGGAGTCAAATAGTTGCTTAGCCTATCAAGCTGTAATCAGGACAACTTAATTTAATAGCATTTCAGAAGAGATTCTGAATAGAGACAGAATCAGCAGGATTGACAATATGAGCAGGAAATTTCATGCTGGAATTTCCATTGTTTTCTGTCAACTAAAAGAGAGGTGGACAATGCTGTTTTAATTCAGCATTATGACCGTGGGACCTAGAAATGTAATACTGCTTGTTCACAAATAAGTGTTGCTGTCTACAACATTGGGAGATCTTTAAATAGGGATTATTGAATTCATTTATGAACTGGGATGGGCTTAGCCTGATGCAGCAGGACTATTCATAGGTTTGAGAATAAAATAGGAAAAGCTCATTTCCATCAAGTTTCTCAAATAAGAATTATTAAAGTAAAAAATAAATTTTTCATAGATCGAATATCTCCAATATTATCTATGGGCATCAGTGTACCTGTAGATACTTCCTTGCTACCTCCAGATTCTGTATCTGTACTTGGATACAGATATGTTCTTTTAAAAAAAACCTCTTTTTTATTTTTAATCAAATACAAAAATATAGATATGCTACAAATCCAAGCACCGACCTTCAATGTCATACTTCTAAGAAGAAATATAGTGTTTCCACATAAGAGCTACAGGCATTCTTGGAAATTAAAAGTGGCAAGTCAGTGCTTTGTTTTCAAATATACCCAGGAGGTAAAAATAAACTGGGGCTCAATCCAAGTTGCATAGGAATCTAGAAAATAAGACAGGGAACAATGTTATCCATTTGGCTTTTGATAAATTAAAGTTTTGTGATTGTCCACACCGTGTATGGCAGCTCTTTGAGAATGGGAAACCCCCCATGCCTGTGACATGTTCTCAAAATCTCAAATGTGCCTACTGTTCTGGAAGAACTAGAATTCTTGCCCCTAGATTGTTGGTGGGATATCATTAAGATGATTTAAACCCGTTGTTCACTCATTATGTCTAACCTGTTCTTGCTTATTTGTTTTCAAGGTTGTCACTGAACTGAACATGTCTTGGCTGGAAAAATATGGATAACCACAAGATGGCAAAGTGATACAGAAAAATGTCACCCATATTTTTACACCTCAACATTTCAAGTTGTTAGTGTTCTCATTCCCCATCACTTTGTTCTCATTGATTCAAGTTAACTTTTTAAGACTTGTGTACATTGGTTTTCTCAACAGCCAGCTTCCTTCCTAACCCTTCCTCCCTAAGATCAAAGCTTGTTCATGCAAGCAAATAGACATCATGTCACATATTTATCTGAAGAGATTATTTAAGATTATCAGATATAGTATTCATAACGGCAAAGGCAAGGACTGTGTCAAACCACAGACTCAGTTTGCATACACTAAACTTAACCATTAAACTTAACTGCTAAATCTGAGGTTATAAACTGTGCAGTTGTAGCTCCACATACAATACCTGAATCCCATTGTTGTGAGCTCTGAGCTTTCAATGACCAGGCTGTTGAAATTTGAAAGCATAATTGCTGAATGTAAGCAACAGGGTTTCCTGTCATTCTGTGCTTGGAAATGCATAACAACTAGTGTCAGTCCTGAAATAGCCTGAGCATGGTTTACAAACAAAATTCCTAAACTTCTTTATAAAAGAAAAAATCTCAGCCTGGCTTGGTGGGCACCATACATTTTGTTTTGCTGCTACATCCATGTTAGCCTTTAGACTAAATAGTGTTGGCCTGCAGCCACCAAAATGTTGCCTGCTCCTGCCATAAACCAAGTTTACAAGTCTCTGTGACTGCACATTCACAACTTGTGCTAAGCTGAAACCAGACCAGTAACGTAATAGTTTAGGATATGTTCATGACATATTAACCTATTGTAAAAGATAAACGTTTTGCATTATTTCCCTGCCATCTGCATCTGGTTAATCCAACTAAAAGACTTATTTGAGTTTGCCTACTGATCTCTCCATCCCCAGTGTTCTCACCATCTTTTTCCCTCTCCCCTGCCTCTCACCAGCTATTGAAGATGACGACAAACATGTTCAGAATATAATACCTCCTTAATTTTCTCCCCTTTATCCCATGAATTCATTCTGCAACCACCACTCACATGAGACACTGTAAAATGCTGGATCTGCAGCAGTTTTGGAGAAGATACAGAAGTTTAGAACATAGTAGCCTGTATCGGTTCACAATAAGTTTGTGGATCCAATTCAAAATGCTGGTAATTACCTACAAAGGCCTTTATAGAATAGTATCAGATTGCATCTTTCCCAAGGTTGAATTTGCCCATCCTGTAAGAACATCTCAGGAAAGCCTACTGAGCATCCCAGGTGGCATAAGTCGGGGGGGGGGAGGGGCAGACATGGACCAGGCAACATATCTTTTCTGTTATGGCTTCTATGCCCTGAAATTCCATATTCAATGGAACAGATACCTCCTTTCCTTCTTAGTGTTTTGTAAAAAATAAACCTGTTTATTCTACTGGGCTTTTAATCTTAGTTTATTGCTTTGTGACATTCATTTTGGCAGCAGGGTTGGCTTCTTTGTTCCACTTTGACTTCATATTTTTACTTGTTGTACGCTGACCAAATCTTTAAATTGGTACAAAAATGGTAAAATAAATAAGCAAACAAACAAAAGAACAAACATGCACATGAATAAAAAATGTGTATAGTGTTTGTGACTTGACCCCTCCTATGTGCAGCATGCAAGGAAGAGTATGTTCTACACAGGAGTAAATTTTTAATTTGTGGAATTACTATTGTATGACTTACAAAAGAATGAAAAAAGCAGGAGGTTACATATTTTAGGAAATGTTTGGAGTTGCTTACACTTTCCTTTAAAAAAACAACTTGTATTTTTCAACTAAGGAACAAGTTATCAATATGTTGTGTAATACAGGTGGAATAGCCTCTAGAAGGACCCTTCAAAGGAGCAATTCTACCAATACTTTTTCTGAAAATGTAGACTCCTAGATTTGTTTTTCATTTTGAAAAAATATATAACTACTACAACTGTTCTACTTGCCTGATCTGAAACCACTCAATTTAGTTGAATGCCCCTTTTATAGCTCAATCCATGATTTTCTGGGGTTAATTTTCTATGTAAGATTAAGTATCTAGAGAAGCATCTCTGGCACAGAGCCAGAATGTTGCCCTTTAGGAAATGGGAGGTGAATAATAGCATATTAAGTTTTTTTGGGTTAATTGATTCAGAAGGAAAAGAAAGAACCTTTTTTTTTTACATTTTTTGTCTTGCAAAGCTTGTGGAATTGTAAATATTTTATTAGGTCACATAATGGTGGAGTTCTTTATCCTTAATATCATAACTAAGTACTAAATCATACAAATACAAATTCTAAAAAAATGATATACTTAATGTAATTTTTTAGTTTGGCAAATGCCTGTGTAGAAAAAAATTAATAATGGGATTGTACTGTCCCCTAAAGGCCTGGAACTAGAAAAGAAAAGAAAAATCATTTTATTTTTCTCTTATTATTAATCATTATCGTGTTCATGTTGTTAGGATAGACATAAACCACCAATGAAAGTCTTCTTTAGAAACTTGACATCCGTAGTTTGTTCCATCCTCTATCTTGATGTTTGTCCTTTGGAAGTATTAACTAAGATCTAAAATGTTTGTCTATGAAAGATTGTAATATCAGCATCAACAGACAGTTTCTTTTTGGGAAACTAGACTTGCAACTTCGTTGATACAAAAAGTCTCCCGCTAAGAGACTTGGTGCTGAAAAGCTCCAAATCTTATTTTCTGAGCATTCCTTTGTCTGATTCTGATGGTTAATTTCACAAGGGCAAAACTAAAATTAGAGACTGGAAGGAATTCAGGACGTTTTCTCCATATTAGGGGGGAAAAAGTCTTCTGATGTTGTCTAATCTTATTCCAACACCTGCCAATTTGCTTACCCTCTTCTTAGCCTTTTTTCATTCTTTAGATCACTAATTAATATCTAACAGCAGTGACTAGCTTGTGTTTATAGAAAATGCGTGCTAAATTAAATACAAATATTCTTTCTTTGTCTCTCTTTCTCATTGTTCATGCTGGTCATAGTTCTGATAGATATAGTTATTAACTCTTTTTTAAAGAAAATGTGAATCTCCTAATTGCTTGAATTTGTATTTTCAATTTTTAAGTCCAACTGTGACAGGAAATAAACATTAGTGTTTTGAAGATAATAGCACCTTATGTTTAACACCTTTTATCTGAATGTGTCAGAGTAATTTGTAAGCATAAGTTAATTAAACTTTATGATACCCAGCTGAGTTAGAGAAGACTCATTAGCCCAATTTCATAAAAAAGACAAAAAATATGGGCTCCTGACATTCCAAATACTATCACTGAATTGTTTTCATTTTAATTACATTTAAATATAAATTATTTTTTTCTTTTAACCTACTCCCCATTTATTTGCACTGTAGTCCTAGCCAAGCATGCTATACAAAAGTAAAAGTTGTACATTCAGAAGAAGTTGTACATCCATGACTTAATCTGATACATGTACTATATATCAGTAAGAGACTAAGACTAGGACTATCAGATCTGGGCTATAAAATTTCAGTCACCCAAGGTTTTGCAGCCCAGATCTGGTAGTCCTACCAAATCACTGATCAGATTCACAGAATGTGTTAAGCCATGGTTTGCTTAGCTGTAGTTTGTTTAACCAATCACAGTTGTCTGGGTTCTCATAAACCATTGACACATAAATCATTATTTACAAACTTTAATGGCAGGACAAGACAAACCAAACCAAACCACATGATGATTTAGCAATTTAAGTTATTTTAATTACTGGTACTTTAATAAATATTTAGAGAGGCCTAACAGGAATTGCTCACCAGAGGAGATGGCAAGAAAAGGATGCATAATAAAAACAACAGCAACAACAATAAACCTCTCTCCCATATATTCTCTATCATATTTGTACCTGTGTTTTATTTTTATAACTTTGTTAGCCACCTATTTCTTTAAAATGATCTCACTTATTAATTTCTGATAATACAGTACAGTCTCATGGATTCTGATCTATTAAATTAATCTTACATATTATAGAGCTGGAAAATTGAATGCAGATATTTTAGTTTGCAGCTGGCACAATAGGATTTAGAAACTCCAAAACAGAAACAAAATGAAGCAAATACCGGTATAAAATATTACATAACACTGCAAGTCCTAGATACTAGAAAAAATGCTACCACATTCAATTATGAAAAAGCTAGTTTGAAATAACAGGTCAAAATTAAAGAGTGAAAAAGATACATACAAAATATACCAACAATTCTAGTATCTTTAGCCTGTGAAGAGAAAGATTAAGGAAATGGATGTTTTATAATAATGAAACATCAATGTGTGTACCACAGTTTTCATGGAGATATTATTCTCTATACACTGATTAAATCTCCCTCCAAGTTGGCCAATGTGAGAATGAAAAAGTGATATTTTGCCAGCCAGTGTTGGGATTCAAATTTTTTTACTACAGATTCTGTGGGCGTGGCTTGGTGGGTGTGGTATGGCTTGATGGGCATGGCTTAGTGGACATGGCAGGGGAAGGATACTACAAAATCCCTATTCCCTTCTCACCCCACTAACCTGCTTTCNTCCAGCTCCGTTCTCCTGTGCAGGGCAATATAAGAAGACCCAGCCGATCAGTTGGGACTCAGGAGGCAGAGACTAGATGGGGGTGGGGCCAGTCAGAGGTGGTATTTGGCAGTCCTCCAAACTATTCAAAATTTCTGTTACCGGTTCTCCAGAACTGGTCAGAACCTGCTGCCAGGGCACCCCCCTCATCACAGGGCACCCCCCTCATCACAGGGGACAACTGAGGTACCAAGAAGCAGTTTTGCCAGTGGGAAGCAGCCTATCTTTCCACTTTGGGTTCTGGAGTTTCCTCCTGTGATGCATCTGAGCTCAGACACAAAAGAGCAGATAAACTGCTCTAGCATTACAAGAATAAGAGGGGAGGTGTGTGTGATGCTGAACTGGATTAACCTATGGAAGGACCTTAAAATAAATCTAGAGAGGCAGATTTTTTTCCAGGTGCATTTAATTGACATTTCACCAAGACTGACTGTCCAAAACTACAGTGAGGTTAATGCTTTCAAATATTATTTCTTGCTATATTGACATTTGAGGAGTTGGAGGAGCAGCCTCCATAATTGGGGTAATTATAATCTGATGAATCAGGCAGCATATCAAAATGGGATGTAGCATTCCACATCATAAACCAAAGTAGAATTCAGCGGTTCCAAAAGATTATCTTCAGAATGAAGATTACAGCAGAATAGGGGGGAAAATGAGAGTGATATACTGTATTACAAGCAATATATTAATATACAACTCCTAGTTTTTTATTTTCTCCGTCTTTCTCTTCTCCAAATTATTCCACTGTAGCAAGTCTTCTTAAATCAGTGTGCAATCTTGTACTTGTCATTATACACTTGTTGATTATTAATACATAATAGAGAATATTATGATTCCAGTCCAGAGTCCATAGAACTGCTCAAGAAAAAATATCATCATAGAAATTTCATAGAGAATATTTATGGCAAACGTAACCCAGTTTCCTGCGGCAGTATAAACTTGTAGATGCAAGTTATTAAATAATTATTGGAGGAGGAGAAAGAATTCATAATAAAATGGCAAGTATAATGTTTCCATCTTTTTATGGAAAAAGACAAAACAGAAACATATTTAAGTTATGGTGTTTATAACTTTATAGTTATAAAGTTATAGTTTATAATTTTTATAGAGTTTATAACTCTATAAAATTATTTTACATTTATAAATATATTAAATATTGTATATATTGAATTTAAAGTTATGTTAGATTTGGTAAATGTGGAAAAAGAGGAAAAGAGGAAAATGTGCCAGAAAATATGAAACTTGAACCATTGTACTGAAACTCTTAGATAACATTTTTAAGAGCAAGGTGAAGGTAATGTAAACTAATGTGAACTATTTTTGGAACTGCAATTCTACTTTTGGCTTTTATTGCAGAAGTCCCCAAACTTGGCAACTATGAGACTTGTGGACTTCAACTCCCAGAATTCCCCAGCCAGCATGGCTGGCTGAGGAATTTTGGGAATTGAAGTCCACAAGTCTTAAAGTTGCCAAATTGGGACATCCCTGTTTTATTGTAACTCTTCAGGGGTAATCAGACAATGATGCAAACCTCCTGGTGATCAAATAATATTGTGACCAGGGGATTTCAGATTTCAGTAGATCCCTCCATTTTACCCTCATTTCCATTTCAAGTTAGCTGCTGTCCCTGAAATCGACAAGTTTTGCAAAAGAATTAACAAACCAGTCTTGTATTTTGAACAGTAGCCTGTCCTCTGCAAAAGAGAAAGTTGAGTTTTTAACCAGTTGAGAACTATGTTTGCCATTAAAACAGCCAAAAGACAAGCCAGAAAAAGCAAAAACAAAACAAAGAAACAAAAACAAGCAGCCTGGCGTTCATCTCTCTAGCCTGCATCAAAGAAAATGGATAACCTGGGTGCCCTTTGGCGAAGTAATTTTGGCAATTTCATCTGTATTTGCCTTCCTGGATAAGTAGAATTTCTAGGTCAGAAATATAAAAAATAGATCCATGATCAAAACCGTGCTGGGAATCTTGGATGTATTTTATGCTGGAATCAGGGGGATGAGAAAAAAAGTCTACTTGTTCTGACGTGCCCTTAGATAGATTTTTTTAAAAAAATAGTCACTTCCCACTACCGGTATCTGGTTTTAAGATTTAACTTCCACAACCTTAAAGTTTTAATGGTTGCTTTATATATACTGTATAATACTTTAAGAAAGCAAGTTTGAGAAACAACCCATTATTTAAAATGGTAATGTCACACAAATTAATGGGTAGGTAATCTTGTGCTTTAATAAATAGTTTTAATGGCATGTATTTTACTCATTCTTTTTGTCAAAGCGTATGCAGTGTTAGAGCAGTTCCAATAAAAGCATTTATCAAGTTAGCCATGACTTTAAAGGGTTAGTTCTAAGTATGACTAAATCCATATGCATTCCATCACTAAAGCATTATAAAAACTGGAGATGGTATAATAACATTTGACTAAGATACATTACATCATAGTATACTATATTTGTACTGATACCTATGAAATGACTTTAAATTATGATTTACCAATAGTTTACTATTGATTTACTCAATAGTTTATTAACAGTTTACTCAATTTTGCTTGATTCTTTCGGGATGTTCAGTTCTTCAGAAATCTTCAATCGGTTTCATGCATTTTACTAAACCAAAGAGGTAGCCACACTATGTAGCCCCCAGACTTATTTTTACAGTCCCCAAAGCCTTGAAGATACTGTCAAAATTTGGCAGCAGTGAGAATTTCATTGATACATTGAACATTTGGTTTAAAATTGAACATCAATTTACTGTGGAACAGCTTTATCACATTTTCTTTACATGTATTATCTTTCAGATGCTATTACTGTATATAGAAGTTTGCTGTGTGCTTTGCATTAATTAGTTGGACCGGAAACGTATTATACAAAGAAGTTTTCCAATTTTTCAAAATGTTTGGTTACCTTTTCTAAAGAACCTGATGAGTAGACATTTGGTGGAGTAAACATCTGTACATATACACATCTTATTCTCATCTACAGTACTACATAAAGTCATTGATTGGTTAAGGCTTTGTCAGGATCATCATTCTACAACCCCTTTGATATCCAATGGAATAAGTGTATCCAAGCAGCTATTGAGATCTGCAAAGCAAAGGTCTATCTGATTTATGGCCTGTAGGTTGGTAAATACTGCAGTGAAATTCCTATTGAAATATTTCCATGAAAATTCCTAAGGACTTTGCTGGGTGTGCCTACCATATGTCCTATTCATAGCTAAGACAGGAAGCAGGCTTGATCTTTGTTGAGACGTAATATGCAGCCCTGCAACCACAGCTGATCCATTTGAGGTAACTACATTTGAACTATGCCACCTACAGTTGGACTTAAGCGTAGTACACAAAATTATCTGCTACAACGTCCTACCAGTCAATGACTACTTCAGCTTCAACCGCAACAATACAAGAGCA
>AZIM01000384.1:548583-562274 GCA_000516915.1 Ophiophagus hannah | reverse complement strand
CTTAAACTTGCTAAGTTTGAAGACCCTTGAACTATAGAGTCCAAAAATGGGCAAAATATATCACTTGTTATTTTCAGTTACCAGCGCATCTTTGGGCCCCACATAGGCCAGGAATACTATTCAATAAAGAGCAAGTCACCTGCCAAAAATTAATTAAGGTAGTGAAGGGAACCTATTACTTGATAAGAACAGAGATGTCACACTACAGACTCAAAAGAAAGACAAGTAATACTGTGGTGAAAGTTCAGACAGAAAGCAGCTAGGCTCAATAACCATTTGGTTACAATGTGATGGCTAATATCATTACTTATGGCTTAATGCTGTATAAATCTGGGTACTTGGACTTAATTTAGTAACAACAAGAGGCTGGAAAGATAATCCAGGATGGATTTGAGGAACAATCGTTTAGTAACAGAAAGAAATAACTGTGTGGAGAAAAAGAGTGGTGAATTCAAAAGAGTGGGGTTGCTTGGGAGACCAAACACTATGCCTATCATATATTCTAATGTTTGAGTAAGCTGCTTTTCTTTTAAAAATTACCTTTATACTTTTCTGCAAAACAGCTGTTTTATGACTAGGTGTTGTTATCACACAATCACTGCATGAATGCAGAACACTACTTGACTTGTAGTCTTGTTGTGATGAGCAGCCTATGGCATCTTCTCAAAATTCCAAATGAGTTTTGAAACCTTTCATCTAGACCCAATTTTTGCATTATAGTTCACAGAAGGCATAATTAGAAATGAGTAAGGTCATAACATCTACCTTTAAATCTTGTACTGACCGAATAGCACATAACACTTTTTAATCTTAGTTTTCTTCAGTAAGTAGCATGCCCCTGCTCCTGAATGACTTAAGGTTCCTAGTCTGGGTGTTAAGGTGAAAGGGTTATATATGTTGGGCTTGGATCCTTTGGTTGTAATGCAATTTCTCAGTTCTCACATCTATATTTATTCAGTTTTGTAACACCACTCCACACCACCACCATCACACTTGGGCAGCAGTTATTGATCAGTCTAATGGAAGAGATCCAATTGCACACACTCTGGCGTGCCTCCGCATAGCCTCTCCCACTCCAAGCCAGCCAATCAATGCTGTGATGCTTCCGAAAATTTGAGATAATCCAATTTGAAGATGTGCTCTAGCTTAATAAAATCTGTACTTTCCCCTTCCTCTTTAAAGCACATGCTTGGATCTTTCCAAGTCAGCTGTAAATCCTATCAGTGCTACTAGTGCACTCTCTCAGAAACATGAACCAAACAGGCCCAAGAGAAAAGCACCTAGACGTAATGAGTGCAGTGGACATGACTCTTGGCGAATGGAAAGCTATTCAGTTCCCCGTCATATATCCAAATGTTTACTCTGGCTAAAATTCCACATCCAGATGGGTAAAATGAAACCTCAACAGAGAATTTCAGTGTATCAATTACAAACATCTCTCAATATTTTTAACAATTCCTTTAGTAACGTGTTGTATGCCCAGCCCAGGCCATCTTTGTTAGGATTTATTGATATTTGATTTTTGTTAATTTCCAGCCATTTATCTTTTGGGGCCATTATCAGATATGACAGCAGAAAACTCTGAAGCTGTGTAACATAGAAGAAAAAGCAGGAGAACTTGCGGCTTCCTTTATATTGGTTGTAAATGCAGCATAGCATAACCTATGCTACCCAAACATTTGTATAAATTCCCACAGTAGTTCCTATATGATTGTTTAATAAGGTGGGGCAATATTACTATTGCAAAGGGGAAGCTGAGGCTAAGAAATAACTTCCCTCTGAACCTCATAAACTAATGACAGAGCACCAGGGATTTGTTGGCACACACCTTATACTTAACCACTATATTACAGTCAGTATTGCATGTTAATTTTAACTGGGGAGGAAAGTTGCCATTACATTGTAACTATGTAACGAAAAATATATTTCTTCATGGTAGTTATTGGAAGATTTCCTTTTCACTTACTTCAGACATCTACTAATTGTTAATCATCTAAATACTCTGCCTTCCCTTTCAAATATTAAGAAGAGTGAAACATTCCTAAGAAATACAAATGTGCAAACCATTTGCTGAGCAAGGTGACTATTAAATGAGTCCCGTCTGACTTTATGACCTATTTTGCGATAGTTAAATGAATAACTGCAGTTTTTAAGTGAATCATGCAGTCATTAAGCAAATCTGACTTTCCCCCATTGACTTTGCTTGTTGGAAGGTGGGTTGAAAGGTCACAGATGGAGTATCCTGTGACACTGTCACTGTCGTAAATACATGCTGGTTGCCAAATGCCTGAAATTTATCATATGACCATGGGGAGACTGTGATGGTCATAAGTCTAAGGACTGTTTGTTAGTCACTTTTTTTTCTGTACCATTGTAAGATCAAACGGTCACTAAACAAATGATTGTAAATTGAGGACTACCTTTAATATTCAGAAGTGATTTGCAACAGCTACAATGGATGTAGTATAAGAACATGAGTCAGAACAGCGAATTTTATGCAGGCATTGTTTGGAAAGTACTACCTACTAATAAAGAAAGTATAATTTATCCAAGACTCTAATCCAGCCTCCTGTTCCAATTGTAACGGTGCAGAATACTCAGTCTAGACAGATAGTTCCTATATACCAGTGATGGAGAACCTTTTCAGCACCGAGTGCCCAAACCGGAACACGTGTGCTTGTGTGGGTGCCGGAGCGCTGAGCACATGTTTGGTTTTTGGCCATTGTCAGGCTGTTCTTTGGGCTGTTTTGGGGCCATTTTCAAACCCTTTTTGGGCCATTTTCAGGGCAGTTTTCAGGATGGTTTTGGGCTGTTTATGGGCCATTTTAAAGGCCTTTTTCAGGTCGTTTTTGGCCTAGAAAATGGCCTGAAAAACAGCCTGAAAAAGGCCCGAAAAACGGCCTAAAAAGGCCCCAAATGGCCTGTTTTTTGGGCTGTTTTCTGGCACTCCAGCACCTGCAAAGACCAGCTGGCTGGCATGCCAGAAACCAGAAGAGCAGCAGCTGGCGATGGTGTGCATACCCACAGAGAGGGCTCTGCGTGCCACCTCTGGCATGCGTGCCATAGGTTCGCCATCACGGCTATATACGGTATGGACATTATACACATTTGTCACATGATAGAGGCAGAAAAATGTATTGGGTCTAAATTAAGTTACATCTACATCTCCCTGTATAACATACCAACACACAGTAACAGCAGGATATACAGTTTCTTCCTAGAAAAAACTGGATTCAAATATTACTTGTTCGTCTTGAATTCCAGCTAGGAATGCTATAACACCTGTCCCTCTATCCCTGATGCAATTAAGAGTCCATACTGATGCACATATTCCCTTGAAACAACCAGAGATCATGCCTATTCCTCTGTACAATGAAGGAAAAACTACTGTAAGCTGAGACAGCAACATCTCACTCAGGAATAGGCTGCCAGTTGAACTTGAGCCCTCTGGATCAATGGTGTGCCCCATTCA
This sequence comes from Ophiophagus hannah, assembly GCA_000516915.1. Taxonomy (NCBI): domain Eukaryota; kingdom Metazoa; phylum Chordata; class Lepidosauria; order Squamata; family Elapidae; genus Ophiophagus; species Ophiophagus hannah. The sequence goes on along the minus strand of AZIM01000384.1, from coordinate 558,802 downwards.
CGTCCGTCAGGGCTGAAACTCAATACCAATGCTCAATACTTTCAGGGGGAAGAGCAGGAGTGAGGCTACTGATGACTTCTCAGCTCTTCAAAGAAAATAGCAAATTGAAAGGCTTGTCAGGAGTCAAAACAAAGCAGGGCAGGGATGTGTGAATGTCAGAAAGGTTACAACCAGATGTAGAAAAAAGAGGGAGGGCAGATGGACTAAAGGATGTACCGTAACTATCGCTACCAGTCTATCTCATCTGCAACTTTTATGTGCAACAACTGTAGCATTAAACAAGAATTATCATTATTCAATTACTCCGCACTATACAATTTTTAGAAAAATGTATCTGATTTTTTTTTCATTCACCCTATTTCATCACCTTTTTTGGATTATTTTTTTTACTAAGAAACACTATTGTCTTTAAAAATGTATAAGCACCTATTATATCCGCTAGAAAAATTAGGCAGTTGTTTCTTTCCTAAATTATGATAGGTTGGAATATAAGCTTGTTTTTCCTAGGAATTCCATTAGCCGTACTGGTACATGCATGCAAATGATATCCTAAATACAAGTCACATCTTACTGGAAAGCATGAGCTGTGAGAACTCACGATTTTATAACAGCCTTTTCATTAGTTTCTATTGCAAAGCATACAAAATTACATCACTTGCCCTCTCATGTACTTCCTTCTGTTATAGAAGTGCCACAATAAATAAAAGTAATATTTCAAAAGACACAGGTATGATAATGAAGAGTTATCCTTTTCCACAAAGTTCAATTGTGGAATTAAATATTTATAAATGATGTTTAGGACACCTTTTGTTCCGTAGATAATATATGCTGACACTGGAGAACCAACCCAGTTCAATGTGATTACACAGAGAGATAAATGACATGATTCAGTTCTTTCTTTCAGGACTTGTAAGGCTTTCAGTATATTCTTGAAAGTTGTAACTAAAAATTGCAACTTTATACAGTAGATACATACAGGATTTGGAAAGTACACAAATCAGGATGTTGATTATCTGTCAGGTGCAAAAGACCAGATCCACATGTGAAGGTCCAGTTAAACCAGAGGTGGTATTCAGCAGGTTCTGACTAGTTCTGGAGAACTGGTAGCGGAAATTTTGAGTACTTCGGAGAACTGGCAAATACCACCTCTAACTGGAGATTTTACACTATCCTTCCCCTGCCACGCCCACCAAGCCACGCCCACTGAACTGGTAGTTAATCCCACCACTGAGTTAAACTGATTTATTGCTAAAAAGCCTATGCCCAGGAATCTTCTCAAATAATGGTTAGCACCTTCTTGGTCAACAGAATACATAAGGGTCAACAGAATTCGGGGGGGGGGGGTTGGACTTAGTCTGCNNNATTGGGGGGGGGGGGGTTGGACTTAGTCTGCTTGTGGTACGTAGGAATTGTAGGCTGATCCCTCTTTGAACTCTGCCCCCAGGTTCTGCTACCCCATCTCCTACAATACTCCTCCACTGAACAGGTTTTTGAAGACGGAATCTATTATTAAATCTTCACCCAGGAAACAAACTGCACATGCTCTAAATCTGATGACATTTAGTTTAATTTCTGGTTGGAAAATTTACTGGGACTTCTATATTTATTATTTTGAGATTCTTAAATGAAAGGGGGAATATAAAAATGGGAAACAATTATCATATACACTAAAAAATTAAACTGATGGAATTTTAAAAAATCAATAAGCAAGATCTTCAACAAATATTGTTTCAGTTTTCCTACAAACTGAGAAATATGCTTACATCTATAAATCAATGGAAATCTAGTTTTATAATTGGTGTAACAAAGGAAACAGACACACCAGATCTCTGATTTCTAATAGGATATTTTGCATAAAGTTTAGTGACTATGTTCATGGGTTAAACATCATTAAAATCAAATGTTGAAGAACCTTTTACTATATATCATCTAGAATTGGTGCACAATTATTTTAATATTTTTATGAATGTTAGGTAAACTTCTTTTGAAAAGATCACTGTCAAATTGCTATGCCCACCAATTGTGGCTCACATCAGGGTCATCTAAATAGATTATTAAAGAATGTTGGTTGTATAAGAAAACATCTTTTTTTCACACTAAACATTTTAATTTGCTGAATAGAGAAATGAGGAACTGGAGCAAAAGCATAAGACCACTATAGGACCTTGCATATAATAGAATGAAGAAAGAAAGTATAAGTTTAGGAGGATGTAATTAGTGAGGGACTCACAGATTTACCAAACATACCAGTCACTACCCCCAATCAAAAGTGATGCCTTTCCAGGTTTCTTGGGCTAATTGTTGGTGTAATCAAAGTTGAAAGGCGGAAAAAGACTAGGATCTGGAGTTCACAAAAAGAAACATAATGGTTCAAGATAATATGCAAAATTCTATCTGCCATAATATGTATCATTAATGAATTCACATCATGTGAATGGTATAAAATTACCATTTCTTTGCAAATGATTCTTTTTTGGGGGGGGAGAGAACTAGTAATATTTTGCAGATGTCTCCACCTTCTTTCCCCTCTCTACTGTGCCGCAGATGTTGATCAAAGAGCAAAAACACTGATTGAAGCATATGTCCTATAAAACAAAGTTGCTGAGCAGATCGGGCATCATGTGTAGATAACAAGGAAAAAGTGGCTGTGCAAATCGGAGGTTCAAAACTGATGACACACAGCATGCGAGAGGACTGAATTGGAGGGTCTGATGTTCTGCAGCAGCAATGAAGTTGGTGTTAAGATGGTTTAGAAATTGTTGTTTGCAGCTGCTAGAAGGGTTAGGCAGGCCCTTAAAACAAAGGATCAGATTTAAAAGGAATTACTTGGAAGTGGGGGCGATTGGAAATCTAGCATCAGCTGAGAGTTGAACATTTTCTGGAACCTTTCCTTCTATTGTAGTCAAATGGCCTCCTCTAGTTCCTAGGAACAATACTAATTTTCTTCTCTGCCTGTTCCCAATTGTAGAAGGATCATGGCCTTGACAGTCCTGAATTACGCAAAGAAAACAATGCTTGGCAGAGCCATGGGGAATTAGCTTTCCCACACGCACCTGAACTGTAGAACTCACAGACCTAAAGAGAAGTTAACAGAATAAGAGAATTGGAGGACTTCTAGTCCAGGGGTCCCCAACCATGGCAACTTTAAGCCTGGCAGACTTCAACTCCCAGAATTCCCCAACCAGCAAATCTGGGGAAAGCCCAGCAAAGCTGGCTGGGGAATTCTGGGAGTTGAAATCCTCCAGGTTTAAAGTGGCCAAGGTTGGAGACCCCTATTCTAGTCCAATCCCCTGCTCAAGCAGGAAACCTATACCATTTCAAACAAATAGCTGTCCAATCTCTTCTTAAAAGCCTCCAGTGTTGGACCACAGTGTTGGACCACAACTTTTGGAAGCAATACTGATTAATTGTTCTAACTGCAAGGAAATTTCTTCTTACTTCTAGGTTGGTTCTCGCCTTAATTAGTTTCCACCCATTGTTTCTTGTCCTGCCTTCAGGCGCTAGGCTTTCTTTCCAATTACCTTGAAGAGATGTATCATTTTTATATAGGAGCTCAATGATGGCTATATAGTCCTTCCTCTTTTTCCACACAATATATACATGAAGTTGGGGGGTGGGGTGGGGGGGAGATGTGTCAATGCACAACATTTTACACAGCTTTTCAATGAACTTCATTTGTGTGCTAGAGGTCCCAGCCAGTTTTAAGAGTATTTTGGGGAGCTCTCCATAGTTACATTCTACATGTATTTGCCTGAACAATTTGGTATCATCAGCAAATCAGACCATTTCATTAATCAGCCGTAAGTCCCAATCTTTTATAAACAAATTAAAAACTACTATGCACAGAAAAAGAGACTCGTTCTGCATATTCCTCTATTGTGAAACATATTCATTTATTCCAATTCTGTTTGTTTTCCTTAACCAGTTATCAAGCGAGGAGCCACCTCTGATCCCCTGGAGATTGTATTTGATTATTTTCTCTTTCATAACATTTTCTATCATTTTATTCTGAACGGATATTAAGCTAAGTGGCCTATAATTTCCCAAGTCCCTACTTGATCCCTTTTTAAAATTGCAGTCATATTGGTTATTTTCCAAACCTCAGACATAAAAGAGATACTATATATTTCTATCAAATATCAGTACTTGCACATTTTTAGTTCTCTAAGAACTCTCAGATGGGTCCTATCTGGGCCAAGTGATTTATTTATTTTTAATCTGTCAAGTGAGAAAATGTATACTCTTCACATTTTGTTGTTTCTGTTTGCCACAGTATGAGTCCACTCCTGAAAAAAGCCAGCTCAAGTATAGCATCTGTCCACAGCAATAAAAAGACAAGCAAAATGTTCATTCAAATTCTTTATCATTTCCCTATCCTCTTTCAGCACATTTTATCACCCCTTCATCCAATCATCTCACAGCCTCCTTATTCTTTTTCCAGTTTCAAATCGATTTTGAAAATATTTGACACTGTCTTAGTGTTTCTTTTTATATCTTTTTGTGCCATCTTTCATTCTCTTTAGGTATTCTCTTTTACCAAACATTATATTCTTCTTTGTTCTTCTCATTTGGCCGCAATTTTTTTTTAAATATATCTTCTTGCTTCTCATAGATTCTTTGTCCCTGCTGTGCTTATCCACTCAACATTGAAATGCTGCTTGAACCAGTGCTAGAAGAAGTCCTAGTCAACAATCCAAATGTTCTGTCATTGGTGAGTGGCTGGAAGAAGGTAAATGTAAAAGAGATTTACTCAGCTGCTTTAAGCAATGACCCAAAGAACAGGAACTGAGCATTTCCTCCTTCCAGCTGCTGTTTTTTCTCATGGTCTCCTGCTTACCTCCTGCCCTTTCACCCTGGACTGCACCTATCAGGACCTAGGGTTTGAATGAAGAAGGAAGAGAGAGAAAAGAGGAAGGTAATCTCCAGCTGCTGCTTCTCTCTAGCATATGGCCAACTGCTTGTTCATTCAAGTGATCTATCACAATTAAGCTGCCAGTTTCTGCCTTCTCATTCTAGGTATTGCCAACAGATTTGATGCAAGCTCAGACGGCTTACGCCATGGTAGTTTTGACTACACAAAATTATTGATTGGCAAGGGGGGGGGGAAGCCTTCATCCTAGTTTATAAAAAATAACTGAGTTTTGTCTTTTGAAATTGCACCTATTCTTAAATTAAGTTCTTCAGCAATGATCCACAAGGCCTGAAGATTTGGTTTCAGCATCTAGTTAGTGATGTAAAATAGGACTGACAAGAATCTCACATGATCTAGCTAAGTGTTTCTTTAAAAATAAAAGAAAAAAAATGGCTATTAAAATCTTAACTCATAAAAATTAGCAGATTTTGGTAATAAACAAGTAAATGTATTAAATAATACTGGTAAAACACCAGTATTGTTGCACATAAGTAGCAAACAATGTTCTGTCTGTGGCTAAGTAATTTGAAGTGAACTAGCATTATGATTTACTCTAACATAAATCAGATTTGACAATAAAAAAAATAAATCTATCCTTTATTGGGTAATTTTTAGATGGGTTAATCAGCTGAATGAATTTCAGCCTAGTAATCTTCGAGAGAAAATGAGAGTAAGGGAGAAAATAATAGATCGGAGTAAAAAGAGTAAAACAATGAGACATGGCTGAACATTTCTAGCTCGAATTCTGGTGTACATGTGTTGGAATTCTGTATATTATTGTTAAGGAATCTATTGTTTGGTATAGAAATGCTTTACTCACATGTAAATAAATTAATATGTGGTATAGTGTTTGAAGTACTGAACTAAATAGAATTAGTTCATGTTCAAGTCCATCATCAGTCCTAGAAATTCACTTCATGATTTCAGGTCAGCCTTTCTTTCTTAGTTCAACCTACCTCACAGTATTATTGTAGTAAGTACACTGAAGAAAAATGTGCTGTTTACAACACTTTGAGCTCTTGGAGGAAAGACAGGATTGTCTGTCTGTCTGTCTGTCTGTCTGTCTGATAAACAGAATATGATAAACCATTCTAAGTCTCCACCACTTATACTATTATAATTTATAGCAACAGTGTAAATTCCAGTGTGAGGCAGTGATTAAAAGCTGGATTGAGACAGAAGAAATTGAAGTATGCAATGTTTGTTTCTAGAGAAAAAGTGGGATATGACTCTAACAAGTACATGTGATGCACCAATACCTAATAATAGTCTGGAAGTTGTCACTGTCAGCACATCTGTACAGCACCAACTGACATTGGCGAATAGGCGGCAATATAAATTCAATAAATAAATAAATAATAGTTGATAATTTGATAGTTATAAACTATCAAATCTAAGGAACATTTCTTTAAATCTTTAAATGCTTCTGTAAATGTTTAAATGCTTTCTCAGATGCAACTGCTGTCTGCAGTGTCTTCTGAAGCTGGAGGTAACTGAAAAGAGCTCTTTGAACCTGATACGGCTTCACTGGGAATTATATTAGTTGTTTCGGAATTGAAGAGGCTAGGCATATCACTGCCTTCAGCTAGCTTTTGGTCTACAGCTCTATCCCAAAAGCATTTTATGATTTCCTTAGAAATTAGCTTTCCCAGCACTGACCATTATCAAGCATTACATTGTTTCAACAGATGAAACATTTAGTACATCCCAAGAGATTAGTGGAAATCTACTTTTCAAAATTTTTCTGTGTCCAAATGAGGATGTGAAAAATGTCATGTCAAGCTCATGCATTTTCCCCGCCTTAAGAAAGCAGGAAAATGGTGCTATGACCTACATAGCCAGTCTTAGGAGTTCAGCCTAAGGCTTCTCCTTCTTACACAGCCACTTTTATTTCAAGGAATACTTCTATGCTTTTCCCAACTGCATGTTTGCAGGCTCTCTCTCCTGGTGGCTTTGCTGCAGCTCCCGTTTGATGTTGGACCAGATGGGAGCCTGGCCCAAAGATAAATAAACCTATCAAGTCTGAGAAAACAATCCCACAATTCTTCTGACCTCCTGCCCACATCAATGCAGGGGGAAGGCCCACTGAAATACTACCATATAGGAATCATCCCCCCCTCTCTATCCTTAAAAGCTCCTCCTCTGTTTGCCTTGGTATGCTCTATTTGTTCAGGATTTGTTTTTATAACATGGCGAACACATGGACTCTCCATACTCCATTTATTTTACCTTAGGAACCCTGCCGCTTTCAGCACAGAGCCTTGTAAGATAGTTCTGCACATATATTTAATCTTCCCAAGAAAGAGAAGAAATCCATGCAATGATAACTATAACAAAGAACATCTTGGACTTGCCTTATTCTGGTCTTAACATAACCTACTCATATTTGCTTTGCTGCTAAAGAGGATCAGAAGTCAAAAGATGTACTTGCATTTTCTACATGCTCTGCATTACCAACAGGAAGGAAGGAAGGAATATCTTGTTCTGTTTTTATTGTGAAAAGAACCTACAAGTTTAAATTTCCCAAATGAATCAGTAAAGAGAAACAAAATTATCCCCCCTTATTTATATTTCTCAGAATTTTTACAGTTTACTTACTAATCCAATTTGTATAGTCGCCCATCTCACCAAAAGTAACTCTGAAGAATTTATCCTTCTTTTAAAACCCCCACAATTTGTTTGTTTGTTTATCATAATTTCTATAATACCTCCATTGTAATACTCTGGTTATTTATATCATCTACTTACTAAAGGGCTTCTTACCATTTTTTTAAAGAGAGTTTCTACTTGCCTGGCAGCTGGAAGCATTCCAAAAATGCAGATCCAATCTTTCAGGTTTCAGTTGCTTTACTATCTCACATTTTCCCATATTATTTGGGGGGCTACTTGAAGTTTCACAGAAAGTACAGGTAGTTCTCAACAACATTCATTTAGTGACCATTTGAGGTTACAACAGCATGGAAAAAAGTGATTTATGACAGTTTTTCACGTGAAGGTTGCAGCATCTGTTCAACTAATTCATATTTATGACGGCTGCAATGTCCCGAGATTATGTGATCACTTTTTGTGACCTTCTGACAAGCAAAGTCAATGGGATAGCCAGATTCACTTATCAAATGTCGTTTAACAACAGAAATTTTGGGCTTAATTGTGGTTGCAAGTCGAGGACTACCGGTACGTAAGTATTCTGAGAAATCAAAAAGAAACAAACACGCAAAATTAAAGTTGCTTGCAGTGACCCCAACTCTTCCAGACAGAAGGTGGGGCTGAGTGGGGAAAAATAGATGGTAAATTCACTAGTACTTAAGAGTGGTGAAAGAGCAAAGGGTGGTGGAGGGGAAAGGTTTCAGAGTATCTGAGGTCAGGAAGTATGAAGAGGAGAGCAGTGTGTGATAATGAAATGAAGCTGAAAACACCCAGTATGGGCATGACAATTGTATCAATTGTAGAAAAGTTGACAGCAGCAAGTGGGAAAGCTTGGAAAAGTAGAACTGAGAAAGACGGAGGTACAGGTAGTGCTTGATTTACAACTTGACTTTGTTTAATGACAGTTCAAAGTAACGATGGCGTCAGAAAAAGTGACTTCCAAACTGTCCTTGGGGTTATGACAACTACACCACTCCCGTGTTCATGTGATCATAATTTGGGAGTTTGGCTACCAGCTTCCATTTACAATAGTTGCAGCATCTTGCACTCACATGATTCCAATTTGTGACCTTCCCAGCCAGCTTCCAGCAAACAAAGTCAATTAGGGAAGCCAGATTCACTGAATGACTATATGATTCACTTAACAATCATGGTAAAAATGGTCATAAAATCAGGGTTGGTCACATGATGACTCAAGATGCTTAGTGACTGAAGCATCCCCATCATAGAGTATGTGAAGATAAAATTAGGCATATTATCTGCTATTATATGTTTGCACATATTTGAGTGATATAATAGAGACACATGTAAGAAAAAGAAGGAAAAAGACAGCAGTCTGCACATGTGAATTGCTGACAATTCATGTAAAAGAAAGTATACATATTGATCACTGATGATGAGATGAGAAAGAGAGGAAAAAATCTGAAGGCTGAGCTGGATGACAAAGGATTATTTATATGGATTTTATATATAAACATATAAAAGATTATATATGGATTTACATAATGCAATACTTAATTTACATAATACATAATATATATCAGTGGTGGGATTCAAATTTTGTTACTACCAGTTCTGTGGGCGTGGCNTCAAAATTTCTGCTACTGGTTCTCCAGATCTGGTCAGAACCTGCTGAATACCACCTCTGATATATATGGATTTACATAATATAATGTATTATATATATGGATTTTAACTGTATATATAAAGGAACAGATTTAGGTCATGATTTGAAAAAATGTAGGATAATCTTTCTAATAATTTGAGGGAATGTATTTAGAAGTATTTATTTTATTAATAATTGGTATACTCAGCTTTATGAGGTCAAATAAATAGTTAAGTTGGAACTTCAGCCCAGCTTTTGCTCCATATTCAATTTCTTGAGCTAATTATTTGAATTTTGTGCCCTAGGTTTCTTGGTAGCCATTCTGCGATTTGTTTTGCCATATGGAATTGTTTGGTGGTCCTGCCTATGACAGTTTCACAAAATTTCAAATGTGACTGGAAGCTTGAAGAAAGCAGAGGACACTGCTTAAAAAAACCTCCAGAAGTTTCCAAAAATCACCTATGACTAGCAATTCTTTTACTTTAAGAGATGCAATCACTCAGAATGTAAAACATTTCATCTTGAGTTCCCACTATGTAAAACCAGAATTTAGGATGAAATGTCTTTATTAGGCTTCACAATATGCGATAGAGAAAACACACGTACACACATAAACACACATTCGCGCACATGCACACACCCGCACACCCAGGGGTGGGATTCAAAAATCCCAGAAACCGGTTCACTGCCCTGAACTTCCAGCTTCCGGCTTCCGGTGGGCCTCCAGAGCCTGGGGGAGGCCATTTTTGCCCTCTCCCAAGGGTCCAAAAGCTTTCCCTGGGCCTCTGGGAGGGCGAAAACAGCCTCCACTGGGTTCTGGAGGCCCACTGGAAGCCAGAAACAGGCCCGTTTCCAAACTTCCGGGAGGGCTGTTTTTCACACTCCCAAGGGTCCGGAGGCCTCCCCTGTGCCTCTGGGAGGGCTAAAACAGCCTCCCCGGGCTCTGGAGGCCCACTGGAAGCCAGAAACAGGCCCACTTTATGACTTCCGGTTTTTCCAGGAGGGCAGTTTTTTGCCTTCCCAAGGGTCCAGAGGCCTCCCCCAGGCCTCTGGGA